>CALNVZ010000674.1:6507506-6525224 GCA_940671915.1 Paracentrotus lividus | reverse complement strand
AAAAGAGAGAAGGATAGTCTTCTAATCATCAAACCACGTGATCCAAACCGATTTGGGTCTACCATACATTTTTGTCTATTTCTGCTGCGGCAAAATACATACTTGGCCCTAATTCCTCATTCGTCTAATGAACTCTTGTTCTAATTGCCATTCGCCTAACAACAATTGTCTTCACTTAATTGCACTTTGTCTAATTTCTTAAGTCTATTCACTTCATTACAGGTATAGACTAAGTGATGGAAGCCAATGGCTTTAGACGAAATGGGCATTAGACGAATTAGACAGAAATTTCTAAAATAGGCGAAGCGACAAAACGTACCAAAAGATAATTAGACGAACTCGCTGTATATGAAGAGGCATTAGACCATATAGGGTAAACCAAAAAGGCGTGTCCAAAGTGGATTTAAAACAAGTGAAAAATTCAGCGGTTTTAGTATAGGTGTCTTCATTGTGACAGGGGTATGTAGATGGAAGGCGGGGAGACACGCCGAACCGACGGTAAACGGTGCGTGGACTGAGTCACCATGTAATGTCGTCTATTGACTCCAGAACGTTTTAACTCATAACTTTGGACCTAAGTTAACTACCATTCTGTTTTTAATGAGAGTGTGAACGATGGCAAAACTCTTCGTGATCTAATAATAGAATTCCAAGTTCATAAGTCATGAAAACTGTAACTGACTTCAAAGGGCGGCGCTATAGGTGGTAAATGGGGACAACCCATATTTTTTTTGTTGTCATTATAATGATGAATAAAGGGGGAGAGATGTCAGTAGATATTTTTAGGATCGTGTGGTAGAGTTTAAATCTAACAGCACCCCCTTTTAGGTAAAATATGTTGCTAGTAGTCCTACCGTGTGATTCAAATGTTTTCGTCAAAGGCAATATGCTACGACTTTAGAAGGTGCCCATTTTTGTTTTATTGACAAAGATTCCTTTTATCTTATTCCTCACTCTATAACGACGCCATCCGCCTTCAATCTGTTTGACTGGTTAAGGTCCATCGTTAACTCCCAGGGGTAAACGGGCAAGTGACCCCGATAAAAATAATTTTTATTTTTTATTTCTTTTTCTTGATTTTCCGACACGTGTACGTTTCCTCCTGCGTCCCTGTAACGCTACGTGCTGGGCCATGTCTCTACCTTTGTCACGCAATTTTCACAGTGAGCTATTTACATATTGGTTTTTCTATTGAACATTATTACAAGCCACTTATGTTGCGCTCGCGTGGTGCATGCAAGGGCAGAATTGACAGGGGAGGATTTGGTTTAAAGTACGTCGATTAAAGCAAAGTTTCCCGGGCTTACAAAAGTCGGATGTGCATCCACATTTGGTTTCCGAAATACAATAAACAATGAATCATGAATTCTAAAAATACTAGTGTTTAACCTCGCTCTGGTCTCCCCTCCCCCGCCTTCAATGGCACTTTATCCACTGCTCTCTCTTACTACTCACGCCGTAATTCACACGTAAAACTGCATTTTATTGTTTGTAAACATATTTCAACTTTCGGGCACATTTAATTTTCTCTAATTTGTTTTTTCTAACCCAGCAGCCCTGTCTCCACCCGCCCCGCTTTTTCCCCGGGCCCGCTCCTATCCTGCCGCCTCTCTCTCTTCTCACGGTCGCCGTTTAAACTAGTCAAAAGGCGAGAGGTAATTCCAGCCGTAAAACTACATCGTGGTTGTAAACTATTTTCATGATTAGTGCACATTTAATTTTCTTTCAATATTTTTTACAGCGCTCTGTCTCCAACCGCGCCGCTTCCCGGGCCCTCTCTCCTGCCGCCCCCTCTCCGTCCCTCCCTCTCATCTCCGGTGCCTGTTTTCACTAGTCAAAAGCGAGAAGTACTTCACACATAAAACATATCGTGGTTGTAAACACATTTTCATACTCCTGGCGCCGTTCGCGGCACATTTAATTTTAACTTTAATTTGTTCAATCAGTGGCTTGGAAAGAATGTATGCTTATATGGCGCCATGGTACATTTTATAGATGGCGCTATTCCACTAAAGTCTTGGCCAACAGGGACGAGTTATTCTTATCTCTGTAAAAAAAAAAGGAAATAAATAACTTATCTGTCTTAAGATTTTTGTATTTATAACGCCTTGCATTGTGTAACACGAACCTGCTCCTTTTCCCTATTTTCTAATCCATCATACTCTTCTTTCTCCTCTCTCACCGCTCTCTCAATGTTTTTCTTTTGTTTAATTTCACATCAATGATTCTTAAAGGGCAAGGGTGCTTTTTTAAATTTTCGCGTTTTAATCAATTTTTTCTTCTCTATTTGGCCCTTCTCTCTTTTTCATTCGTATTGAGCCGTTGTGGCTTTGGTTCATACAGTAATATCCTTCGAGAACAATTGGAACGAACGCGTTAAATTATATATTAGATGTAGTTTTTTGTTCATTTTATTAAGAAAATAACATGTGCTTAATATATCATGTGCTTCTTATATGACTTACATTGATCAATAAAGAATACATTGTTTTGACAAAGAGTCACGTGCAGGTGTGAAGATGAACATCGACGAAAAAACATCAATATCATGGAATATGAACGGTACGAATATGATTATATTTCGGTGGTTGGCGAAAAGCTTTCCATTCAGACCTTTTTTGTTACGTCTGCTTAATGCGCGGTGGTCACACCGAAGGCAACGGTTCGTCTAGCGTGCACTCCTGCTAAACGGCTGGATTCCGCGTAGAAAATCTTGCCGTCTTACGTGTTTTTTTTCTTTCCTACAGTTTAGATCAACACCTAGAAATCTAGGGATTTGCAGAATTGGCTAATCGGGCCACGCAGCTACACCAACACAAAACATACATGTAAATGGTAGATATATACAATAAACTCAGAAAAAGTCCCAAATGCAACCAAGAATAGAAAAAAATCTAAGATTTCGCCGAGGTAATTGCATCACATAAATATATTTATATCAGCTGCTTCTCTTGTAAGTTCTTCTTTTTCTTTTCTAAGAAGGGAATCATTTCTCTCTTTTATACTCACAAAGTCACATGCATGTATGTAAAGTAAACTGATATGTCACAACAAGCAGAAATATAATGAAGCTTAATATCAAATCACAAAGTTCTATACAAATATATAGCAAAAAATATACATATGCATTCCCAAAACTTAAAATATACACTGTACGTCATAAAGGTGGAATATTTTTTTTGCCGCTATAGCGACATGAATTTTGCTCTGACTTTAATTCTTGAAATATGTTTGTCCTGCTTTTACTTTTTGGCACCCAGGTAATATCTTGGCATTCTCCAACCCTTCAACCCCGTGATCCCATTTTTGTCATTTTTTCTATTTTGGAGGCCCCTTTTGTTTTCCCGGCGATCAAGCCCCCCTCAAGTCCTACCTCCAGGAACGCGCTGAGGTTGTACTGTTTAATATTGTTCTTTAAAGTTAAATCTAATTATTCTGGGACAGGCTTAGGTCTCTTGTCCTAGGGGAGGGGTTGGAGTAAAAAACGAGAATTGTGAAAATTCGGAATATTTTATTTCAAATCTTTATGCTGAAAACAAAAGAATGAAAACCAACCTTTACCGCCTTAAATATCACCATTTTTCCCCGGTTAATATTTTGTTTAGCCTTATGACAAGGCTGTAATAGTCATTATTTGATTAAATGCTATTTTGATTTATGTTGGTTGAGATTTTACAATAAATTTAGAGAAGATAAGAAATTTCCAACGGTGTAAAAAATGAATAAAATGAATGTTGAGAATCCCCAAATCAAAAATATTTTTTGACCCTCCCCTAGACATAAGAGTCGAGCCTGTAACCATAAATCTGATTTAATTTAAGAACAATAACAAATCTCGACCTCAGACGTGGTTTGACTTTGGGGTAGGAATGAGGGGGCCTTGGTGGGTCCGTGAACAAAAAAAAGGCCGCAAAATGAGAAAAAATGACGAATGGCCATCTTCTGGGGGCGAAAAACTTTTTTGAAGAAAAATCCCCGGAAGGGTTGAGGGAACGTCCAAGATATCCAGGATCCCAGAAAGTGAAGCGGTGACAAACACATTCAAGAAATTAATAAGCGGAGGCAACAACAATGTCGCTTGAGCCAGAAAAAAATATTCCACCTTTATGAACGAAAGTGTAGATAACCACAGTGCGCAATCCAATAAATGTACAACCCTTACCATTATGTCTAGAAGGCTTCCCATGAAAAAAATTATTTTCATTTAGATCATAAATAATTATTGCCGTTATAGAGAAACTCATTTATTCATTAATTGATATCTTAAACATTTTTTTTGGGCCATGGAATTAGTGGTACGCCTAGTAATTTTATCCGAAGTTTTTATATGTTGAGATTAACTTCCTTTATATCATCATAAATCGGCAAAAGGATTTGCTTGTGGAGTGGCAAGGTCATGATGTTGTTTTTCTTTGAGCGAGTATACTATTTTTGATAGATATAATAAGATTTATAGCCACAGACCTGTCCTTTTTGTCATTTTGGTGTATAGAATATCAAACTAAAAGAGTATAACATAAATATATTTATGGAATACAACATAATAACTGGTCATCCAATATGGATATTAAATCAAACTATATTTTTATAAACTAAAAAATATATATTCTAGCATTTCAATGCCAGGATTCGGGATCTGGTCCCATTGGAGGGGATAGATAAGGAAGGAACATATTTAAAAATAATGGCTGTGGATTGAGGTAGAAGACGATCCGAATGGTTGGCTCAATTGAGCCATAATGTACCGTGGTTTTATGGTTTTCGCCCCATGTCTTGTCCTATCCTTGAAGTGATCATTGCTCATATGTGGAGCGCTGGGCCAAACGCCTTAAGGTTGCAGCCTATGGGTTGGCCCTATCCTGGGCGATCACCATGTTACCTATTCCGTGGAACACTGTAAAAAAAAAAAAAAAAAAAAAAAAAAAAATACTTGGCAAGCTTTTTAAAGTAAATTACTGGCAACTTGCTGCACAGTAAATAACAGCACATTTGACGGTATTGTGTCTGTATCTTGTTAGAAATTTACAGTTATGTAAAAAGCTACCGTAATTTTTTTTTTTTTTTTTTAATGAATCGGCCTAACCGATCACCGCTGGTTGCAGCTAGGGATTTTGTAGGAAAGAAATGTACAGAGCGATTATTTACCAATTGTTTTATAATTACGAGTAAAGCATTTTAAACACCTGTCACCCTGCCTTTGTTTCGGTTTGACGGGTTTCCAAAAAGTACAATCAAAGGGAGTCTAATTGTCACGTCACAGGAGCTGTAACGCATGTGGGATATACAGGGACCGAGTGTGATTTGACTTCGTTAATTTTTTCTAATTTTTTCGCTGTTCGATGGATCAAGTTCATAGAATGATTTGTAATGACTTGCGAAAATTTCGTGAAGAATCTATGGCTTAGATGTGATGAGCTTCGAGTTCTATAGTTTCTGGAATGCAAGTAAGTCTACGATGCAACGTAAGTGCCGGGTCGCAATTTTTCACAGCGGCGACTCTGAGCGTAGAAAATTCAGCCCACAGGCAGCGACGGATCTGGAAGCTTAGGCATAATAAGGTGCGGAGAAGCTGGGAGGACTGACGTGGATACGATTAGCAGCTTATCAACCCCGCTGAGAGCGCGGCGGTCGACATCACGACGGAGTGGGCATCGGCAAGCAAGATCAGTTTACTATTAAAAGACGAGTGAAATGTTTGTCTTCATGTTTCACATATACATTGAATTCTACGATTTGAGAAATGAAACACAAATCAAATTTCAAGTATAAATTTCATTCAATTAATTCTTTCAATGTTTTATATTGAAGTGAAATACTTTAGCAGCGGTACAAAATAATATACACAGTTTTTAATATGTAACATGTACCAATATAAAAACCTAAACAATGCCGCTTAGTTGTAGTCTATAGCTATAATTTTATCAATGAAGTTTATTCTGCATGTCGTTGAGCCGCTGGACCTGCCCTTTGGATTTGTAGCATCTAGTAATTTTCTTTAAAATCGTAGGAGATTCCCAGTGTTGTTGTCCCATTCTTGAACTTTGCTCATTCTGCACGACTGTAGTCCCGAACTCGCCTTTTGTAATCATGGTAGTAAGCATATAGTTTATTTCTAGGCCCTATCAATTGAAGCAGCTTTGCACTCAATGTCCCGAGATCTGTAGGCATTGATATTGTTCTGCCGAATATTGTAGCCTGCATGTGAGGAGTGAGTTAGTTGTTGTACAATTTTCTGGTTAACAGCTAATGATTTTGTCCTCTCTTAAGATCATTCCTGTGCGCTGTGTGGGTCTCTGATCACACCCGCTAGTTGTAGCATAAAGTTTTAGTTACTGTCCTTATGTCCCGGTTTGCACAAGGTTGCAGCCTATTGAGATGGTAGATGCAATCGTCCTGTTTCCAGCTTATAATTTTTGTCCTCTCTTTGAAGATCATGCCTGTACCTGTTTGGAAAACTCTGATCATGCCCCTTTCAACCGGCTCGATGCTCGGATGAGGGGCGTCACTTAGAAATGCCAAGCTCGAATTTTAAGGGTTTGGTGAAGAAAAGAAAAAAGTTCCCATCGTGCTTAATTATCCTCGACAGGCAGTTACGCTTACCTAAGAAGAAGAAGAAGAAGAAGAAGAAGAAGAAGAAGAAGAGAAGAAGAAAGAAGAAGAAAGAAAAAAGGAAGATGATGAAAAACAAAGAGTATACGCAATAATTAATACAAAATCATCACTCATTATTTGGGCCTCAGAAGGCCAATAAAACACCTGGAGAAGGACAGTTTTGAAAGACGCTCCTGGAACTGGGGCCTTACTGGCTAGAGTAGAGGCAAAGAATTTAAGCAGAAGAACCAAAACGTTGGAGAGTTCTGCTCAGCCCGATGCTCCGAAAGGAAAGGAGGAGTTAATCTAAGTAAGTGACTCTCTCATTAATTTAAGGTTTTCTAGAAATTTTAGATTGAAATTCGTATTCATTTCACATTTTGAGAATTAACAACAGAAAAATTGTCGGGGCCAATCGAAGGACTTTCCTTTTGTTGTGGTTTTGGAATGTTTCACAGGAGGATGTCATAGCCTTAGTGGCGGGTCCTATGAGGTAGTTTAGAAATCATAGGGTAATTGCACTGTCAGAATATTATTGCTTGAACACGCGGTAGAAGAAAATTAAAGTAATTGTAAGCCGTTTCTAGCTGCCACCTTAGACTGTTATTTATATTTGACTCATAAACGTAAAAAAAGAAGAATAATGATTAAACTATTATGACGACGCTGTATGAGAATAACAAACTTTGGACTAAAACCTAAATAAAAATAAAACGCAATTATGTTTGTATTCTCACCTATACTAAAATGATAAGAGATGTTCGTCTGGAGACAGAACTGGCCCTCGTCATCCAAATCGTTCGGTCTAAAATTCGGTTCGGTCGGGCGCAGCATTCAGAATCAAACGAAGCATCTCCGTAGTTCACCAATGATTCTCTCTATAGTTTCCGGAACTCGAGCGATGTTTTGCCGAGGGTCATGTCCGAAGTGGTTGAGCGCTTGAGAGATGGCTACGCTGGCGAAACGAAGGCTCTCTTCAATGTGGCCTATGAGTTAGGATCATAAAAAAAAAATAAAATAAATTTCGGTAGTTAAACAGTCACTTTGAAAATTAATTCGCGTGTATTCACTTGAATATTCAATTAATGAACACAAAATTATAATTTTATGTTTATTAATTATTATATTATTATAACCGTTTTTCTTAAATGCACCACGATGGCAAACGATTTATCAACAAATATGCTCACTCACTTTTTCATTCGAAGTACGAGAAAATCAAGCTGTTTCTTTGATAAATAGGCGCTACAGACTCGATGAGAACTGTCAGCAAATTGTCAGCTCCCATCGCCATTCGATGCGTGTAATATTTCAAAGCCTTTAGGCGAGAATGTTAGCATTCTAAAATTCATTCCAATGTCATCTAAGTAATTTATGTACTGACAACCCTTATTACATAGATTTAAATGAACTTTATAAAAGGGAAAAGAAAATAAAAGAAAATACATCATTGAACGAGAGTCCAATAAAATTTAAATGTTAAACATGATTTGGACTACCAGGTGTAATGCATCATCGAGGCATTGGCCATAGCCACGTGATCACATCACTCGTGACGTCATCACTTCCTTGAAGTAGTCTCTGCTGGATATCGGGTCAACGAAACCAACGAGGAGAAAAGCCCAATAGAGGACCGAAGACGGAACGTCTCTGTACCAGCCATGAACAAATCATTGACGACGAACCAAAGTTGGTGCTTGCTGAAGAGCCGTAAGGTCGGGTCTTCTGGGCGACATTCCGTTCTCAGCTCCCGTCAGATAACATGTCGATGACGTCAGAGGGTTGTCTGGATCGAGCCGTCTTCTCGTGATTCGTTGATCCTCCTCGCGGAAGAACAGGATGAGCTTGTCCATTGCAGCCGTAGAACTTCTGATAGGAGCGCCAAGGGGAGGTAGTGCAAATCCAGGAACGAGGCCTACTCACGGCCGCGTACTCGATGGCTCGCAAGCTCTTGTAACATAGTTTCCAGGAGATCGCGCGAACGAGGCTGTCAAACTCGGAGTTGCTTCCCGAACAACGCACGCCGCATATGACGTTAAGACGTTGGATTGGGAGAACTGAGCAGAGGGTCGAAAGGTCCATTCGGCTGCGTTCCTTTCGCTTGATTTCCCTCGATGAAGCGGTCGGCTTGGGAAGGCGATGACCGCTTTCGAAGGACTGGCGTTGACACCGAACTCCCGCAAGGAATGCATGACGAATAGAATCGGGTTTTTTCTTCCAGTAGTGGTGTACTGGGAATCCAACGCAGACCCTGTCGATAATATACCAAATTATAGTCCTTAGCGATAGCAATGATAGGGGAAGGAAAGCGAATAATGCATATATCTAATTTAGATGGGCACGTTTCTGAAGACATATACAGATGACAGAGGGCATAAATGGAAGAGTCGAACTTCGTGAACAAAGGTTTGCAATCAAATCGCAAAGTGGCAATAGGCCAACCACATCGTTGCTCATGCGATTTTTGTTCCAAAATACTGAACAGTAAACCATTACAACCATTCATTCAATTTTGGCAATTGATCGCAAACCTTTGTGTTACGGGGGCCTGCAGATCTTAAAAATTTGATGCCCGCCACAGCTCTAAAATGCATGGAGAATGACAATTATGAAGAAGAAGCAGCAGAAGAAGCGGCGACACGTTTCGCATTTTTATGTCAACTTAATTTCTGTTAATTTCTTCGTTTTCCTTCATTTTCTGTTGGCGGTGTACCTCAATTTAATGTTACCATTATGTTACTGAAGACAACCGACAATGATTTGATTTTATTTTGGATGATCCTGGTGATTCTGGAGCGCAAAGTTTTGCTATCTTGGAGGACCACGCCCATGTATTCGATACGAACGGAAACCTAACTACACCGAGCTAGGCAAGAGCTCAGGCAGGAGGCTTTTCACCGCACTGACCTGCCGGAAATGGGTACCTACGCCACCCGACCGAGATTACCGGGAAGTGAGAATGCGTCGAAGGGGAAGAAAGGAGGGGTCAAACAAAGACTTCGGAAACCGAGGCATTCCAAACTCCAGCACTACCGACAATAACTTTGAGCAACGTCCGATCTATTGGAAACAAGATAGAATGAAATAAGAGGAAAGGTACGTTATGATTCTGATTTTAGAACTCTGGAATTTTAATGCTTTACCGAGAACCTGGTTGAAGTGAATCTGTACCTAAAGTGAATCATTTGATATCAACGGTTTTGTATGATTCGAAGTGATAGGAATGCAGCAGAAACTAAAACAAAAGTAAAGGAGGGGGGACTTGCGAACGTATTTGAATGAAAAGGTGGCTGTTCTAACTGATACTGTCAGGAATGAAATATGTAACCGAATTTTGGAACTGTTTGTGCATTCTCTCAGACCCTTCTATCTACCGCGAGAGAGTTTAATCGGTAGATATCTAACCCTTGTTTAATGTTCCCAGCGGATGGAGGACGCGGCCAACAGCAGCAAGGGAAATAGCGGATATTGGTACAACTCCTATGGAAACCTGCTTCACCCTGACTCACCAAAAATAATTCCGGGGTCGATTCTTAACCATTGGTTTCACTCGAACGAGGTCTTACCAAACTACGAAACAATGTGTGAACAACCAACGCGGAGGTGATCAAGTACTTTGATGCAGTCTGGTTCAATAAACAATCCGTATAAATCAATTGTCCGCCCTTCTATAGGAAATCCGTCACTCAACTGTACATCTGTTTATCCAACTATAAAATGTAAGCTTAAAAGCGGAAAAGACTACAACAAGAACAGTAAAAGTTTGGGATATGAGGCAATCGAATCGCTTTCAGACAATGTTTTGATCTGACAGATTGGGATGTTTGGTTGAAAGCGCAAATGACCTAGACGAAAGCCGTCAACGTAACTAATGTTACATAACCTTTTGTGAGGACTACATGTTAAGTCCAGGTCATCAAGGTTATCCTAACGACAAACCCTGGGTTAGGAAGGAACTTAAAAAGCTGCTTTTTCGCGAAAGGAAATTAGCGTTTGAAATGCTGATCACGAAAAGGTTAAGGAATTGGAAAACGTGTCAAGCGGAAAAATTGCATGCTCGAGATAAATATAAAGAAAAACTTGAAAATTGTTTCCGATCGAATAATACAAAGCAAAGCTTGAAATGCTGCATACTTCAGCTGGAACAATAAAACAAACAGACAGCCCGCTTTGTGTTAAAACAGCCCAGTTGCTCCCGCGAACGAACTTAACAACTTCTACGCGCGGAATTTGATACCATGGATTTTTCAATGATATTGCGCTATTAGTGATTGAGCTGACAAGAGCCAACGATGAACACGCCCCAGTTTACAGTACAGACAAGTCGCAAACTGTTTTCAAGAGAGGGTGATCCCGAAACAAGCAATGGGTCCGGATAACATCATGGTGAAGTGCTGAAAAAGCGTGCCTGCAACTCTCTATACGTATACAGCAATCCTCCAACGGTCAATTAATTGAAAGTAAAATACCAACATGTTGGAAAAAATGCTAAACTGTATACCTGTTCGCCAAATCTAGTAAAGCATCGAACTTAATGATTACCGTCCTGTATGCATTAACTTCTGTTCATAAATGAAAACTTTGCAAAAGATTAATTATGCAATTAATACTCCGTCTGTCTCAAATATCAATTGATATTTAGTTCGCATATCAACCGTAAAATCAGTAATCTGCGCAGTGGCGACAACTTGTGCACGAAATATCAAAACACACAGACAAAACTTGGCCAAATGCTCGGGCCATTATTTGTTTGATTTTTCTTCGCCTTTAATACCATGCAAACCCATATCCTACTCCAAAATTACAAAGCAGCAGATGTCAAACCATGCTTAATTCTGTGGATAAAGGAATTTTTAGTGACGTACGCCCAAGAGTAGTTCAAGGATGTTTTTCTGTGAATTGTGTTTACACTGGGCACCCAGGGCATGCGTACTTTCTGCATTAATGTTTATTCTTTATACAAATGCTGTGGATGTGGATTCCTAATGTGCAACGATCTATAAAATAACGCAGACGATACTGTGATTTTAGGCTTGATTAAGGGGAACGATGAAAGGAAATTATCGAACGAATTAGAACGTTCATGATGGTGTAAAGGCAACTTTCTTTTCTTGAAACCCGGTTAAAACGAAAGAACTGATTTTTTGATTTTAGGAATATCCAACCACAAAACCCCAATTCTGTAAAATGTCAATAACGTAGATTATGGGGGAGATAGTTGTAGAATAATACACTAATACCTAGGCGCAATCATTGACAGAATAAGTTTCTTCTTGGATAGATGAATGTAATGCCATTGTCTCAAAAACAAGATCACGCATGTAATTTTTTACGGAAACTTCGACAAGCGCGACGTTCAGCCTTATTAGCTTATTCTATAAGTCTGTCGTCGAAAGTGTGTTACTGTTCAATTGTATCGCATGGTTCAAATGATGTAGGAAAAATGACTTTCAGAAATATGGAAAGGATTGTAAAGAAGAGCGAAGCCAGGATTATTGGAGAGAGAAAGAAGCTTGGGCGAAGAGTGCACTCAAAGGGTGATCCAGAAAGCAAAGGAAATCCTAGCTGACGGGAATCACCGCTCTTGAGTGATAACTACAAGCCCATGCGATCGGGTAGAACTGGAGATCTCTCCGCGTGCCGTACCTCACGGTACCTGAGGTCTTTCGTTCCAAGCTCGATACGAAGAATAAATAAATAATACGTTCTTCTCTCTCCAATGATTCTGCTGTGCTCATTTTGCATGAATTATTTAGATGCGTTGAGAAAATAAATACTATGTAAATCCAACTTAAAATGTACGCTTACATTTCAGAATATTTTCTGACTCAGCACTCCGTTGATTGTTTGGAGGTATAGGTATATAAAATTATGATTATACGTAAAACGCCTTTAAACATGTTAAAAGTGCGATCCATAAAGTAGACCAGTGGAATGACAAATTATTATTTGTAAGTTCCTCTTCAATCATCAATTCTTAAAACATCGTCAAATGAAATCGTTTTTTAATAATCCTTGTATGTAACATTCGTTCTATTTTTTGCATTGAAAATATTTACGTGTGTTTTCCGGGAAGGGGGGGGGGCATCCATATAGATTCATTTAACAACATTAAGGGACAGTTAATCTTGAACTTTATTCTCTGGGTTACACCGTCATAATTATGTTTATTATGATTGGGTAATGTATTATATTTGTCTTATAATTGCAAAAAAATTTAGGTGTTGGCGGCGGGGAGCCGCACTTGTGCGCGGTCCTCCCAACATACGTATATGATTTTTGGCAATTTTTTGTTGGTAATTTGCTATTTGAATTATGCATGTTTGTACTTCCTGTATTGTTTTGTTTTATATGCGAACGAACAAAAAATTTCCATTGTACCAGCTCTGGACGATAAATAAATGAAATGAAATGAATATGAAATGAGAAGAAACGAGAAATAGCATACTGTGCACTTAATATCTGACACTGTCTGAAAAGGTTCGAATCGGTAATGTTGCAAACTTTGATGTACATACATGTCCTTACATGCGAATATTCCTCTCGTTGGCACTAACCCATTATTTTGCTTTTGGATAACGCTAACCTTTCCTTTGAAGTAGTCATCAAAGCTGGAAGTGGCACCCCTGTGCGCTCAACAGGTGGTCATCCAGAAGCGCTTGTCTTGATGGAGTCGTACTGATTCAGGAAACCACCACCGGTCTTGGTCCAATGTAGAGCTGTAGGAAAGGGCCGTACTTCTTCACAAATCGCTTAGGTACTTGGACTCTTCAAGCCATCATCAAATGCTATAAAAAAAAAGAGGGGAGGGGGCAATAAATTCAATGTTCTCTGTCGGATCGCATGGTAAATTGGAGTATTTCAAAATAGCTAAATTGCAAAAACCATTAGGCTCTATCAACTATTGTTACTAAATGCTTTGGAAATAGTGGAAACAGACCTATCAAAAAGGTAGGCCTATAATAGAATGAACGATAACCTTTTTGTTGGTTTCTACTCGTAAGCACAAAACCAGGCAAGCCGTCTCAACTCTTTTTCAATTGTCTTAATGCTGCCGGTCACAACTCGCGTATCTTCGACGTGCAATCCCAACGATGGATTTCGTAGGAAAGTTCGTGGGCAGCACAGGTACTTGCAGGCACGTTGCATGTACGACGTAGCCTACGGAAAGTTGTGACCGCCGCAGAAGGAAGCTTAATCTAGAAAACCTTAATTACAAAGTAAAACATTTTGAGTGTTTCTCTGGCGTCAGGCAAAAGGCATTTATGTTTGTTGTTTATTTAATGTTTTTGTTATGTTGCTGGTTGTCCTGTTTGTTGCTTGTGATGTTGGTTTCTGCTTTTGTACGTTGTGTGTGTGTGTGTGTGTGTTGTGTGTGGTGTGTGAGTGAGTGAGGGTTGTGTGTGTGTGTGTGTGTGTGTTTGGGGGGGGGTGTGAGGGTGAAGGTCTTTGTGCAAGGCCGTGATCCAGGTTTCGCAATGTTCAAAATGATTGTGCAGGCCCATTGTTTTGAGACAAATAGCGGCTTTATATGTCTGTGCATGTGTCGATACTTTCAATGTGTGATGTAATGCTGATAAGCTACTGGTGTGTGTGTGTGTGTGTGTGTGGTGTGTGGCTGTTATGTATGTTTGTGTGTAGGGTGTGTGTGTCCTGTGTGTGTTGTGTGTGTGTGTGTGTGTCTTTGTGTGTGTGCTCAGTTACCTGTATGTTCCCGAAGCACCGGCATCTTGTGGTCGGCGGGTGGTAACGAATAGCCCGAGTTGGATTTGCCCGTTCGGTATCGTGGACACGGCTATCCAGTCAAAGAGAGAGCACAGAACGGGCCAAACCTAGTGTGTAGCCATCCTACATTTAATGTCTGTGAAAAAAAGGAAGAATGAAATGAATAAATGGTCAGCGTTGGCAAAGATTTTGGATTGGAAGGTGCGTCTAAAATAACTACAGGAAAATTGAGCATAGTACTATTTCAGACACCCCTTTTCTATCTCTTTCTCTTTACATTTCAATATCTAAGGACATGAGAGGAAGTATATTATTTTGGATAATTTTGGGTGGTGCTGTTGTTTACGTTTTTTTTTTTTTATATTTCCTGATGTTAATTATTGATCTTGCTGCTGTGAAGCATGTGCTTGGAAATTAAGAAACCATAAGTTACACGTAGATCTAACTTTATGGAATGAAACAGAATAGGACAGGCAACCTCTCGCGAGTCCGACTAGAGCTGGCGCTATTATGAAATGTAAAGCCGTAAAGCCAGAATTGACATACTTCCCCAGGGTCATCGCCATGCCATTGGTAAAGAAGGACCTCCAACCCATGAAAGAAAAAGTATGCATACATTAAATCGCAACTTAATTTTATGAATAATGTTGTGATAGAAAATCATTCATTAATTTTTTTTTTTTTAATTTTCATTTCATGTATTCCATTAATGCTGTCGTTTCAACGCATCTTCATCAATTACAGTTGGGGGGGGGGCAGGCCCGGATCCAGGGGGACCCGGACGGCGCCAGGCCGCCCACCCACAAAAAAAAAAAAAAAAACATAAGGGGGGGGGGCAGGAGGAAAAAAAGGGGTGAAAAATTTTTGTGATACCCGAATAACCGAATGAACCCTTACCCTATGGTTGAAATGTGAATGACTTTGATGACTGCCGAAGGCCGTAAAAATTTTAAACAACCTACGCACCCCCCCCTCTGCGCTTATAGCTTTGGCCAAGGGGCGAACGGAAAAAACAATAGATCGATGTACCTTTTTGCTCGCCCTGTGTGACGGAATTTTTTTTGGGTGTACCAAAATCTGAAATTCGCAATTTTTGCCCCCCCCCCCCCCCGTCATGAAATCCTGAATCGCCACTTGGGGCGGGGGAGAAAAGAAAGAAAAGAAGAAAAGAAAGAAAAAAGAAAAGAAAAGAAAAAAAAGTGCACGTGTAGAACGGACCTTGGACCAAGAAAAGGCTCACGTGATTAGCATTGAACTCAAAATTTAATATATAGGTTATTAATAAACGTAAACTCTGCTAACTTAGTGAACTTATTACGTGACGAAAATAATAACGTTATTGTTTATACTTTGCATTCTTCAAACCATGTGTAAATTATGTATTCGAACTATCAAGAAGTTAGTAAGTAATTGAAACAAAATTATATAATTGGGGCAGAATGATACAATATTTCAGAAGTTCTAACTAGAGTAATTTCCAGGCGTAACTACATCTTATAACTGGAAAATATATCACCCGTACCGGAGGGCATTTCATCAAAGGACTTGTCAGATTTTTAAATTCCGACAACTGTTATACAGCTATTGAAATGCTTGCATCTGATTGGCCGAGAGCAAATTTGTCGGATAAAACGTCCGAACAATCTTTGATGAAATGCCCCTATGTACTAATAAACATGATACTTCCCCTTCGCCGGTACGGTGAAGCCTGTGCAGATAAGATCAAGGGTCACAACAGACTCGCACGCCTTCTATTTTAGAAAAGCATTCATTGTTTATCATTAAATATGTTAAATCGAAATATTGCGGCTACGACTTTTGGGTTGTCTTATACAGTATGATTTAAAAAAAAAAAAAAAAAAAAAAAAAAAAAAAAAAAAAAAAAAAAAAAATCGTATTAGGTATTGAGAATATATTTGTTTTCCTAAATCTTTATACTACGCGATATGAAATATTGAAGAGAATTGTAAATTACGCAATTAAAAAAAAAAATAATCCGTGAATAAACATTAACTTTAGACCCAATTTAAGTTTTACCGTAAATGTTAGGTTAACAGTGTTTTTGCCATTTGCATTTCTTTTGATTAATAAAACAACAAATTTTCCTGTCACTAGAAATACATTTGGAAAAAATGAGAAGAAAATAAATGTATATTCATGCAGGATGAAAGTTTGCATTATTTGAATATATTTTTTCTTGCAATAAATTAAAAGGGATGGGTTTGGTTTTTCTCTTCTTTTTAATTGAGGCATCCCATTGTTAGGTTTTAAACTACTTTGTAATTCATTAATTTTTTTTCGATGATTAATTCATATAGTTTTCAAATATGGGCATTAAGATCTGCCTTACATAGAATACAACTGCAATAAATATATTCATTTTGATTCTGTATATTTCTGTTTGACTGGGGGGGTTGTGGGGAATTTTTCAAATTTTTAAAAATAGTGATTTCTATTCAGGACTGGTATCACGTTTACAAAATTAATGAAATAATAGCCCCCCCCCTAGTGCAAAACAGAATATACAGAATCAAAATGGATATATTTTATTTGCAGTTGTATTCTATGTAAGAGATCTAATGCCCATATTGAAACTATATGAATATAATCATCGAAAAAAATTAAGAATTACAAAGGTAGTTTAAAACCTAAACATGGATGCCTCAATTAAAAAGAAGAAAACCAAACCCCATCCCTTTAATTATGCAAAGAAAAAATATATTCAATATGCAAACTTTCATCCTGCATGAATATACATGTATTTTCTCTCATTTTTCCAAATGTATTTCTAGTGACAGAAAATTTGTTGTTTTATTAAAGTTTCAAAAGAAAATGCAAATGGCAAAACACTGTAAACCTAACATTACGGTAAAACTAAATTGTGGTCTAAAGTTAATGTTTATTTCACGATTATTTTTTTTTAATGGTAATTACAATTCTCTTCAATATTTTCATATCGGTAGTATAAAGATTTAGAAAACAAATTATATTCTCAATACTCTAAATACGATTTTTTTTTTTTTTGGACCCACCCGCGACCACAGATGGCCGGTGCTCGGGAACATACCAGGTAACTGAGCACACACACAAAGACACCACACACACACACAACTACGACACAGGACACACACCACGCTACACACAAATACATAACAGCACACACAACACACACACACACACACACCAGTAGGTTATCCAGCATTACATCACACAATTGAAGTATCGACACATGCACAGACACTAATAAAGCCGCTATTTGTCTCAAAACAATTGGGCCTGCACAATCATTTGAATCATTGCGAAACCTGCATCACGCCTTGCACAAAGACCTTCACCCTCACAGCCCCCCCCCAAACACACACCACAACACATGCACACACAACCCTCACTCACTCACACCCA
>CALNVZ010000674.1:6425774-6505383 GCA_940671915.1 Paracentrotus lividus | reverse complement strand
ACACACACACACACGTACAAAGCAGAAACCAACATCAACAACAACAAACAGACAACCAGCAACAATAACAAAACATTAATAACAACAACATAATGCCTTTTGCTGACGGCAGAGAAACACTCAAAATGTTTTACTTTGTAATTAAGGTTTTGTCTAGATTAGCTTCCTTCTGCGGCGGTCACAACTCTCCGTAGGCTACGTCGTACATGCAACGTGCCTGCAAGGTACCTGTGCTGCACGAACTTTCTACGAAATCCATCGTTGGGAGTTGCACGTCGAAGGTACGCCGAGTTGTGACCGCAGCATTAAAGACAATCTTGAAAAAGAGTGAGACGGCTTGCCTGTTTGTTGTTACGAGTAGAAACCAACAAAAAGGGGGTTATCGTTCATCTATATAGGCCTACCTTTTGATAGGTCTGTTTCACTATCCAAAGCATTTAGTAACAATAGTGATAGAGCCTAATGGTTTTGCATTTAGTATTTTGAATACTCAATTACCATGGATCCGACAGAGAACATTGAATTTATTGCCCCCTCCCCTCTTTTTTTTTTATAGGCATGATGATGGCTGGAAGTAGTTCCAAGTACCTAAGCGATTTGGTGAAGAAGTACGGCCCTTCCTACACGCTCTACATGGGACCAAGACCGGTGGTGGTCCTGAATCAGTACGACTCCATCAAGAAAGCGCTTCTGGATGACCACCTGTTGAGCGACAGGGGTGCACTTCCAGCTTTGGATGACTACTTCAAAGGAAGGGGTAGGTTATCCAAAAGCAAAATAATGGGATTAGTGCAAGAGAGGAATGATTCGATGTAAGGACATGTATGTACATCAAAGTTTGCAACATTACCGATCGAACTTTTCAGACAGTGTCAGATATTAAGTGCACAGTATGCTATTTCTCGTTCTTCTCATTTCATTTCATTTCATTTCATTTATTTATTACGTCCAAAGCTGGGTACAATGGAAATTTTGTTCGTTCGCATATAAAACAAAAACAATACAGGAAGTACAAACATGATAATTCAAATAGCAAATACAAACAAAAAATTGCCAAAAATCCAATACGTGTTGCGGGGAGACCGCGCACAAGGTGCGGTCCCCGCGCAACACCTAAAATTTTTTGCAATTATAAGACAAATATAATACATACAATCATAATAAACATAATTATGACGGTGTAACCAGAGAATAAAGTTCAAGATAAAACTGTCCCTTAATGTTGTTAAATGATCTATATGGATGCCCCCCCCCCCTTCCCGAAAACACACGTAAATATTTCAATGCAAAAAATAGAACGAATGTTACATACAAGGATTATAAACGATTCATTTGACGACGTTTTAAGAATTGAGATTGAAGAGGAACTACTAAATAATAATTGTCATTCACTGGTCTACTTTATGGATCGATTTAACATGTTTAAAGCGTTTTACGTATAATCATAATTTATATACCTATACCTCCAAACAATTCAACGAGTGTGAGTCAGAAAATATTCTGAAATGTAAGGTACATTTTAAGTTGAATTACATAGTATTATTTCTCACGATCTAAATAATCATGCAAAATGAGGCAAGCAGAATCATTGGAGAGAGAAGAAACGTATTATTTATTTAGTTCTCGTATCGAGCTTGGAACGAAAGACCTCAGGTACCGTGAGGTACGGCACGGAAAGAGATCTCAGTCTACCGATCGCATGGGCTTGTAGTTATCCTCAGAGGGTGATTCCCGTCAGCTAGGATTTCCTTTGCTTTCTGGATCACCCTCTGAGTGCACTCTTCGCCCAAGCTTCTTCTCTCTCCAATAATCCTGCTCGCTCTCTTTACAATCCTTTCCATTTTCTGAAAAGTCATTTTCCTACATGCATTTGAACATGCGATACAATTGAACAGTAACACACTTTCGACGAAACAGACTTATAGAATAAGCCTAATAAAGGCTTTTGAACGTGCGCTTGTCGAAGTTTCGTAAAAATACATGCGTGATCTTGTTTTGAGACAATGGCATTACATTCATCTATCCAAGAAAGCTTATTGTCAATGATTGCGCATAGGTATTTGTGATTATTTACAATATCTATATCTACGTTATTGACATTTACAGAATTGGTTGTGGTTTGGATATCCTAAAATCAAATAATTCAGTTCTTCGTTTTAACCGGGTTCAAGAAAGAAAGTTGCCTTTACACCATTCAATTGAAACGTTCTATATTCGTTCGATAATTCCTTCATCGTTCCCTTAATCAAGCCTAAAATCACAGTATCGTCTGCGTATTTATAGATCTTGACATTAGAATCCACACTCCCTACAGTCACATTTGTATAAAAGAATAAACATTAATGCGAAAGTACACAGCCCTGGGGTGCTCCAGTGTTAAACACAATTTCTCATCAGAAAAACATCCCTTGAACTTTAACTCTTTGCGTACGGTTCACTAAAAATTCCTTTATCCACAGAATTAAGCATGGTTTGACATTCTTGCTTGTTTTTTGGAGTAGGATATGGGTTTGCATGGTATTAAAGGCCGAAGAAAAATCAACAAATAAGGCCCGAGCATATTGGCCAAGTTTCGTCTTGTGTTTTGATATTTCGTGCACAAGTGTCGCCACTGCGTCAGATACTGTTTTTTAATGATATGCGAACTGACAATTATTCAATGATATTGAGACAGACGGAAGTATTAATTGCATAATTAATCTTTCAAAGCTTTTCATTATGACAAGAAGTTTAATGCTTACAGGACGGTAATCATTAGTTCTGATGCTTTACTAGATTTGGGAACAGGTATAACAGTAGCATTTTTCAACATGTTGGTATTTTACTTTCATTAATTGACCGTTGGAAGAGTGCGTATAAGGTATAGAGAGTTGATGGGACAGTTTTTCAGCACTTCTACCATGAATGTTATCCGGACCCATTGATTTGTTCGGATTCACTCTCTTGAAACAGTTGCGACTGTTGTACTGTAAACTGGGGGCGTGTCATCGTTGCTCTTGTCAGCTCATCACTAATAGCTGCAATATCATCTGAAAAATCCATGGTATCAAATCGCGCGTAGAAGTTGTTAAGTTCGTTCGCGGTAGCAACTGGGCTGTTTAACACAAAAGCGGGCGTTTGTCTGTTTGATTTATTTGTTCCAGCTGAAGTATGCATGCATTTCCACTTGCTTTTGTATATTCGATCGGAAACAATTTTCAAGTTTTTCTTTATATTTTATCTTCGAGCATGCAATTTCCGCTTTACACGTTTTTCAATTTCCTTAACCTTTTCGTGATCAGCATTTTCAAACGCTAATTCCTTTCGCGAAAAAGAGCTTTAAGTTCCTTCCTAACCCAGGGTTTGTCGTTAGGATAAACCTTGATGACCTTGGACTTTAACTGTAAGGTCCTCACAAAAGGTTATGTAATCATTAGTTACGTTGACGCTTCGTCTAGGTCATTTGCGCTTTCAACCAAAACATCCCATCTGTCAGATCAAAACATGTCTGAAGCGATTCGATTGCGCTCATTATCCCAAACTTTTACTGTTCTTGTTGTAGTATTTTCGCTTTAAGCTTACATTTATAGTTCGGATAACAAGATGTACAGTTGAGTGAATCGGAATTTCCTATAGAAGGGCGGACAATTGATTTATACGATTGTTTTAATTGAACAGTAACATTTATCAAGTACTCGATCACCTCGCGTTGGGTGTTGGCCACATTGTTCGTAGTTTGGTAAAGACCTCGTCGAGTGAACAATGGTTAAGATCGCCCTAGAATTATTTTTGGTGAGTCAGGTGAAGCGGGTTTCCATAGAGTGTACAATATCGCTATTTTGCCCTTGCTGCTGTTGGCGCGTCTCCATCCGGGGGAACATAAACAAGGTGAGATATCTACCCGATTAAACTCTCTCGGTAGATAGAAGGGTCTGAGAGAAAATGCACAACAGTTCCAAATTTCGGTTACATATTTCATTCCTGACAGTATAGTTAGAACACCACCTTTCATTCAAATACGTCGCAAGTCCCCCTCCTTTACTTTTGTTAGTTTCTTGCTGCATTCCTATCACTTCGAATCATAACAAACCGTTGATATCAAGATGATTTCACTAGGTACAGATTCACTCAACCAGGTTTCGGTAAAGCATAAAATTCCAGAGTTTCTAAAATCAGAATCATAACGTACCTTCCTCTTATTTCATCTATCTTGTTTCCAATTAGATCGACGTTGCTCAAAGTTATTGTCGGTAGTGCGGGTTTGAATCCTCGTTTCCGAAGTCTTTGTTTGACCCCTCCTTTCTTCCCTCTTCGACGCATTCTCACTTCGCCGGTATCTCGGTCGGTGCGTAGGGGTACCCATTCCGGCAGGTCAGTGGGTTGAAAGCTCCTTGCCTGAGCTCTGCCTAGCTCGTGTAGTAGGTTCCGTTCGTATCGAATTACATGGGCGTGGTCCTCCAAGATAGCAAAACTTGGCTCCAGAATCACCAGGATCATCCCAAAATAAATCCAAATCATGTCGGTTGTCTTCAGTAACATAATGGTAACATAAATTGAGGTACACCGTCCAACAGAAAATGAAGGAAAACGAAGAAATTAACAGAAATTAAGTTGACATAAAAATGCGAACGTGTCGCCGCTTCTTCTGCTGCTTCTTCTTCATAATTGTTTCATTCTCCATGCATTTAGAGCTGTGGCGGGCATCAAATTTAAGATCTGCAGGCCCCGTAACACAAAGGTTTGCGATCAATTGCAAAATTGAATGAATGGTTGTAATGGTTACTGATCAGTATTTTGAACAAAAATCGCATGCAGCAACGATTGTGGTTGGCTATTGCCACTTTGCGATTGATTGCAAACCTTTGTGTCACGAAGTTCGACTCTTCCATTTATGCCCTCTGTCATCTGTATATGTCTTCAGAAACGTGCCCATCTAATTAGATATATGCATATCGTTTCCTTCCCCTATCATGCTATCGCTAAGGACTATAATTTGGTATATTATCGACAGGTCTGGTTGGATCCCAGTACACCACCTACTGGAAGAAAACCCGTTCTTTCGTCATGCATTCCTTGCGGGAGTTCGGTGTCAACCGCCAGTCCTTCGAAAGCGTCATCGCCTCCCAAGCCGACCGCTTCATCGAGGAAATCAAGCGAAAGAACGCAGCCGAAGGACCTTTCGACCCTCTGCTCAGTCTCCAATCCAACGTCTGTAACGTCATATGCGGCGTGGTGTTCGGGAAGCAGTACGAGTTTGACAGCCCTCGGTTCGGCGATCTCCTGGAAACTATGTACAAGAGCTTGCGAGCCATCGAGTACGCGGCCGTGAGTAGCCTCGTTCCTGGATTGCACTACCTCCCTGGCTGCTCCTATCAGAAGTTCTACGGCTGCATGGACAAGCTCATCCTGTTCTTCCGCGAGGAGATCAACGATCACGAGAAGACGCTCGATCCAGACAACCCTCGTGACGTCATCGACATGTATCTGACGGAGCTGAGACGAATGTCGCCAGAAGACCCGACCTACGGGCTCTTCAGCAAGACCAACTTGGAGTTCGTCGTCAATGATTTGTTCATGGCTGGTACAGAGACGTCGTCTTCGGTCCTCTATTGGGCTTTTCTCCTCGTTGCTTCGGACCCGGATATCCAGCAGAGACTACTCAAGGAAGTGGATGACGTCACGAGTGGATGTGATCACGTGGCTATGGCCAATGCCTCGATGATGCCATACACCATGGTTAGTCAAATCATGTTTAACATTTAAATTTTATTGGACTCTCGTTCAATGATGTATTTTCTTTTATTTTTCTTTCCCTTTTATAAGTTCATAATCTATGTAATAAGGGTTGTCAGTACATAAATTTACTTAGATGACATGGAATGAATTTTAGAATGCTAACATTCTCGCCTAAAGGCTTTGAAATATACACGCATCGAATGGCGATGGAGCTGACAATTTGCTGACAGTTCTCATCGAGTCTGTAGGCCTATATCAAAGACAGCTTGATTTTCTCGACTTCGAATGAAGTAGTGAGCATTATTTTGATAATCGTTGCCCATCGTTGGTGCTTAAGAAAATAACGGTTATAATAATATAATAATAATAACATAAAATTATAATTTTGTGTCATTAATTGAATATTCAGTGAATACACGGAATAATTTCAAAGTTGACTTGTGAACATACCGAAATTTGATTTTATTTTTTTTTATATCCTAACTCATAGGCCACCATTGAAGAGAGCCTTCGTTTCGCCAGCGTAGCCATCTCTTCAATGCGCTCAACCACTTCGGACATGACCCTCGGCAAACATCGGCTCGAGTTCGGAACTTGGATCATGGTGAACTACGAGTATGCTTCGTTTGATCCTGAATGCTGGCCCGAACCGAACCGATTTAGACCCGAACGATTTTTGGATGACGAGGGCCAGTTCTGTCCAGACGAACATCTCTTATCATTTAGTATAGGTGAGAATACAAACATAATTGGTTTTATTTTTATTTAGGTTTAGTTCAAAGTTTGTTTATTCTCATACAGGTCGTCATAATTAGTTTAATCATTATTCTTCTTTTTTACGTTTATGAGTCAAATATAAATAACAGTCTAAGGATGGCAGCTAGAAACGCTTACAATTACTTAATTTTCTTCTACCCGCCGTGTTCAAGAATAATATTCTGACAGTTGCATACCCATGATTTTCTTAAACTCCTAGGACCCGCCACTTAAAGCTATTGACATCCTCCTGTGAAACATTCCAAAACCACAACAAAAGGAAAGTCCTCGATGGCCCCGACAATTTTTCTGTTGTTAATTTCTCAAAATGTGAAATGAATACGAATTTCAATCTAAAATTTCTAGAAAACCTTAAATTAATGAGAGATCACTTACTTAGATTAAGCTCCTCCTGTTCCTTTCGGAGCATCGGGCTGCAGCAGAACTCTTCCAACGTTTTTGGTCTTCTGCTAAATTCTTTGCCTCTACTCTAGCCAGGTAAGCCCCATTTCCAGGAGGTCTTTCAAAACTGTCCTTCTCCAGGTGTTTATTGGCCTTCCTGAGGCCAAATAATGAGTGATGATTTTGGTATAATTATTGGTATACTCTTGTTTTTCATCATCTTCTTTTTCTTCTTCTTCTTCTTCTTCTTCTTCTTCTTCTTCTTCTTCTTCTTCTTCTTCTTCTTCTTAGGTAAGCGTAACTGCCTGGGAGAGAAATTAGCACGATGGGAACTTTTTCTTTTCTTCACCAACACCCTTAAAAATTTCGAGCTGGCATTTCCTAGTGACGCCCCTCATCCGAGCATCGAGCCGGTGAAAGGGGGCATGATCAGAGTTCCAAACAGGTACAGGATGATCTTCAAAGAGAGGACAAAATTATAAGCTGGAAACAGACGATTGATCTACCAGCTCAAAGGCTGCAACCTTGGGCAAACCGGGACATAAGGACAGTAACTAAACTTTATGCTACAACTAGGGGTGTGATCAGAGACCCACACAGGCACAGGATGATCTTTAAGAAGAGGACAAAATCATTAGCTGTAACCAGAAAATTGACAAACAACTAACTCACTGCTCACATGCAGGCTACAATATCGGGCAGACAATATCAATGCCTACAGTCTCGGGACATGAGTGCAGCTGCCTTCAATGATAGGCCTAGAAATAAACTATATGCTACTACCATGATTACAAAAGGCGTAGATCGGGGATCTACAGTCGTGTAGAATGAGCAAGTTCAAGAATGGGACACAACACTGGGAATCTCCTACGATTTAAAGAAAATTACTAGATGCTACAAATCCAAAGGGCAGGTCCAGGGCTCAACAGACATGCAGAATAAACTTCCATGATAAAATATAGCTATAGACTACAACTAAGGGCATTGTTAGGTTTTTATATTGGTACATGTACATATTAAAAACTAGTTGTATATTATTTTGTTTTACCGCTGCTAAGTTATTTCACTTCAATAAAACATTGAAAAGATTAATTGAATGAAATTATATCTTGAAATTTGATTTGTGTTTCATCTCAAATCGTAGAATTCAATGTATATGTGAACATGAAGAACAAACATTTCACTCGTCTTTTAATAGTAACTTGATTCTGCTTGCGATGCCCACTCCGTCGTGATGTCGACCGCCGCGCCTCAGGGGGTTGATAGCTGCTATCGTATCCACGTCAGTCTCCCAGCTTCTCCGCACCTTATTATGCCTAAGCTCCGATCCGTCGCTGCCTGTGCTGATCTACGCTCAGAGTTCGCCGCTGTGAAAATTGCGACCCGGCACTTACGTTGCATCGTAGACTTACTTGCATCAGAAACTATAGAACTCGAAGCTCATCACATCAGCCATAGATTCTTCACGAAAATTTTCGCAAGTCATTACAAAATCATTCTATGAACTTGATCCATCGAACAGGAAAAAATTAGAAAAATTAACGAAGTCAAATCACACTTCGTGTCCCTGTATATCCCACATGGTTACAGCTCCTGTGACGTGACAATTAGAAGCTCCCTTTGTGTACTTTTGGAAACCCGTCAAACCGAAACAAAGGCAGGTGACAGGTGTTTAAAATGCTTTACTCGTAATTATAACAATTGGTAAATATCGCTCTGTACAATTTCTTTCCTGACAAATCCCTAGCTGCAACCAGGTGATCGGTTAGGGTTCATTAAAAAAAAAAAAAATTAGCGGTAGCTTTTTAAGCATAACTGTAAAATTTCTACAAGATTAAGACAAATACCGTCAAATGTGTGTGTATGACTGTGCAGCAGAGTTGCCCAGTAATTACTTTAAAAGAGCTGCAGTATTTTTTTTTTTTTTTTTTTTTTTTTTTTTTTACAGTGCTGTCCACGGAATAGTGTTACTGGTGATCGCGCAGGATAGGGCAACCCATAGGCTGCAACCTCAAGGCGCTGGCCAGCGCTCCACATATGAGCAATGTCACCTCAAAGATAGGACAAGACATGGGAGAAACCATAAAAACCAGGGTACATTATGGCCTCATATTGAGCCAACCATTTCGATCGGTCTCTCCCTCTAATCCACAGCCATTTAATTTAAAATATTGTTCCTTCCTTATCTATCCCTCCAATGGGACATAGATCCGAATCCTGGCATTTAGAAGATGTAGAATATATATTTTAGTTTAATAAAATATAGTTTGAATTCTAATATCCCATATTGGATGACCAGTATTATGTTGTATTCATAAATATTTTATGTTATACTCTTGTTTAGTTTTGATATCTATACACCAAAATACAAAAAGGACAAGGTCTGGTGAATCTATTATATCTATCAACAATAGTATAACTCGTCAAAGAAAAACAAACATCATGACCTTGCCACTCACAATGCAAAAATCCTTTTGCGATTTATGATGATATAAAGAAAGTATCTCAAACATATAAAAACTCGGATAAATTACTAGGCGTCCACTAATCCATGGCAAAAAAAAAAGTTAAGATATCAATTAATGAAAAATGAGTTTCTCTATACGGAATAATGTATTTGATGATCTAAATGAAAATAAATTTTCATGGAAGCTTCTAGACATAAGGAAGGGTGTACATTTATTGGATGCGCACTGTGGTATTCTAAACACTGTTCGTCATAAAGGTGGAATATTTTTTTTGGCTAAGCGACATTGTGTTGCTCCGATTATTAATTTCTTGAATGTGTTTGTACCGCTTTCACTTTCTGGGATCCTGGGTATATCTTGGACGTTCCCTCAACCTTCCCGGGGATTTTTCTTCAAAAAAGTTTCGCCCCCAGAAGATGGCCATTTTCGTCATTTTTTCTCATTTTGGGGCCTTTTTTTTTCCACGTGACCCACCAAGGCCCCCTCATTCCTACCCAAAGGAAACACGTCTGAGGTTCGAGATTTTTGTTATTGTTCTTTAAATTAAATCTAGATTTAGGTTACAGGCTCGACTCTTATGTCTAGGGGAGGGTCAAAAATTATTTTGATTGGGTTCAACATTCATTTTATTCATTTTTCACCGTGGAATTTCTATCTTCTCTAAATTGTATTGTAAAAATCTCAACCAAACATAAATCAAATAAGATATTATCAATAATGAACTATTACAGCCTTGTCATCAAGGCTAAACAAAAGTTTAACGGGAAAATGGTGATGATTTAAGGGTTAAAGGTGGTTTTTCATTTCTTTTGTTTTCAGCATAAAGATGGATAAAAATAGTTCCAGAATTTTCACCAATCTCGTTTTTTACTCCAACCCCTCCCCTAGACAAGAGACCTAAGCCTGTCCCCAGAAATATAGATTTACTTAAAGAAAATATAAAACAGTACACCTCAGTCGCGTTTCCTGCAGGGTAGGACCTGAGGGGGGCTTGATCGGCCGGGAAAACAAAAAGGGGCCCCAAAATGAGAAAAAATGACAAAAATGGGCATCACGGGGGTTGAAGGGTTGGGAGAATGTCCAAGATATAGCCTGGGTGCCAAAAAGTAAAAGCAGGGACAAACATATTCAAGAAATTAAAGTCAGAGCAAAATCATGTCGCTATAGCGGCAAAAAAATATTCCACCTTTATGACGGACAGTGTATATTTAAGTTTTGGGAATGCATATGTATATTTTGCTATATATTTGTATATGAACTTGTGATTTGATATTAAGCTTCATTATATCTGCTGTGTGACGATATCAGTTTACTTTACATACATGCATGTGACTTTGTGAGTATAAAAGAGGAGAAATGATTCCTTCTTAGGAAAAGAAAAAGAAGAACTTACAAGAGAAAGCAGCTGATATAAATATATTTATGTGATGCATTACCTCGGGAAATCTTAGATTTTTTCTATTCTTGGTTGCATTTGGGACTTTCTTGAGTTTATTGTATATATCTACATTTTACATGTATGTTTTGTGTTGGTGTAGCCTGCGTGGCCCGATTAGCCAATTTCTGCAAATCCCTAGATTTCTAGGTGTTTGATCTAACTGTAGGAAAGAAAAAAACACGTAAGACGCAGATTTTTTTCTACGGAATCCGCCGTAGAGGAGTGCACGCTAGACGAACCGTTGCCTGGTGTGACCACCGCATAAGCGATCGTAACAAAAAGTCTGAATGGAAAGCTTTCCCAACCACCGAAATATAATCATATTCGTACCGTTCATATTCATGATATTGATGTTTTCGTCGATGTTATCATTTCACACCTGCACGTGACTCTTGTCAAACAATGTATTCTTATTGATCAATGTAAGTCATATAAGAAGCACATGTATATATTAAGCACATGTTATTTTCTGTAATAAAATGAACAAAAACTACATCAATATATAATTTAACGGTTCGTTCAATTGTCTCGAAGGATATTACATGTATGAACAAAGCACAACGGCTCAAACTTTGAATGAAAAAGAGAGAAGGGGCCAAATAAGAGAAAGATAAGAATTATTGATTAAAACGGAAATTTAAAAAAGCACCCTTGCCTTTAAGATCATGATGTGAAAATAACAAAAAGAAAACATTGAGAGAGCGGGGAGAGAGGAGAAAGAGAGATGATGGATAGAAAATAGGGAAAAGGAAGAGAGTTCGTGTACACAATGCAAGGGTTATAAATACAAAATCTTAAGACAGAAAGTTATTTTATTTCCTTTTTTTTTTTACAGAGATAAGAATAACTTCGTCCCTGTTGGCAAGATTTAGTGGAATAGCGCCATCTATAAAAGGTACCATGCGCCATCATAAGCATACATTCTTTCCAAGCCACTGATTGAACAAATTAAAGTTAAAATTAAATGTGCCGCGAACGGCGCAGAGTATGAAAATGTGTTTACAACCACGATGTAGTTTTTATGTGTGAAGTACTTCTCGCTTTTGACTAGTGAAAACAGGCACCGTGAGAGAGAGGGAGGGAGAGAGGGGGCGGCAGGAGAGAGGGGCCCGGGAAAAGCGGGGCGGTGGAGACAGAGCGCTGGTAAAAAATATTGAAAAGAAAATTAAATGTGCCACGAAGTATGAAAATATGTTTACAACCACGATGTAGTTTTTACGTGTGAATTACCTCTCGCTTTTGACTAGTGAAAACGGGCACCGTGAGACAGAGAGAGAGGCGGCAGGAGAGAGGGGCCCGGGAAAAGCGGGGCGGTGGAGACAGGGCGCTGGTAGAAAAAACAAATTAGAGAAAATTAAATGTGCCGCGAAGTATGAAAATATGTTTACAACAAAAATGCAGTTTTTACGTGTGAATTACGGCGTGAGTAGTAAGAGAGAGCAGGAAAAAGGGCCAGTTGAAGGCGGGGGCAGGGGAGACAGAGCGAGGTAACACTAGTATTTTAGAATTCATGATTCATTGTTTTATTGTAATTTCGGAAACCAAATTGATGCACATCCGACTTTTGTAGCCCGGGGAAACTTTGCTTTAATCGACGGTACTTAAACCAAATCCGCCCCCTGTCATCTGCCCTTTGCTGCACCATTCCGCTGAGCGCTCAAAACATAAGGTGGCTGTTAATAATGTTCAATAGGAAATAACCAATATGTAAATTAGCTCACTTGGGTGAAAATTGCGTGACAAAGGTAGAGACATGGCCAGCACGTAGCGTTTACAGGACGCAGGAGGAACGTACACGTGTCGGAAATCAAGAAAAGAAAATAAAAATAAAAATTATTTTTATCGGGGGCTCACTTGCCCGTTTACCCCTGGGAGTTACATGACCTTTAACCAGTACAACAGATTGAGGCGGATGGCGTCGTATAGAGTGAGGAATAGAAAAAGAATCTTTGTCAATAAAACAAAAATGGACCTTCTAAAGTCGTAGCATATTGCCTGACGAAACATTGATCACACGTAGACTACTAGACAACATATTTTCCTAAAAGGGGGTGCTGTTAGATTAAACTCTACCACCACGATCCTAAAATATCTACTGACATCTTTTCTTTTCCTTCCCTTTTTTATTCATCATTATAATGACAACAAAAAAAATATAGGGTTGTCCCTTTACCACCTATAGCGCCGCCCTTGAAGTCAGTTACAGTTTCATGACTTATGAACTTGGAATTCTATTATTAGATCACGAAGAGTTTGCCATCGTTCACACTCTCATTAAAACCAGAAGGTAGTAACTTAGGTCCAAAGTTATGAGTTAAAACGTTCTGGAGCTCAATAGACGACATTACATGTGACTCAGTCCCACGCACCGTTTACCGCGTTGGTTCGGCGTGTCTCCCCGCCTCCATCTACATACCCCTGTCACAATGAAGACACCTATACTAAAACCCGTGAATTTTCACTTGTTTTAAATCCACTTTGACTACGCCTTTTTGGTTTACCCTATATGGTCTAATGCCTCTTCATATACAGCGAGTTCGTCTAATTATCTTTTGGTACGATTGTCGCTTCGCCTATTTAGAATTTTGTCTAATTCGTCTAATGCCCATTTCGTCTAAAGTCCATTTGGTCTTCCATCACTTAGTCTATTACCTGTAATGAAGTGTAATAGACTTAAGAAATTAGACAAAGTGCAATTGATTAGACAATTTGTTGTTAGGCGAATTGGCAATTAGAACAAGAGTTCATTAGACGAAATGAGAATTAGGCCAAGTATGTATTTGACCGAGCAGAAATTAGACAAAAATGTTGGTAGACCAAATCGGTTTGGATCACGTGGTTTTAGATGATTAGAGACTTAGATCCTCTGCTAGTAGACCAAGTGGATATAAATTAAAACCTCAAACTACACCGAAACGTACATGCACCAGAAAAGTGTTTCGACGATGTTGTATCAGGACATCTAGGTGTGACTGAATCAGTTGGTCTGCTATTTAGACGTCCAGCCTTTGAAACGGTATAATGGGATGATCTGGGATGTCATCTAGCGTTTCCTTGCATTGACAAGATTCCCCCGGAGCATGCATGGAGGGCTTACATAGCCCCCTTCCGAGTCGGGGTTCCTTAACCCTTTTACAGACTCTGGTCACACCAATAAAACGGAGGTGGGGGGGGGGGTAGGTGTTGAAAAAATTTCTGCCTTCGGTCCTCAAGAAGAGTACCATATATTAGCTATAGGGGTAGGCTAAGCTCTCTCTCTCTCTCAATTACCATACAGTTCCTCAATTTTCTCAATTTTCTCAATTTTCTTTGTGATGATTGATATAATAAATGCATTTTGTTTAAGTCGACGAATTCTTTGTTATGAAGAGCTTTATAATTTGGGGATCTCCCATTCTCTGTTCATATACTCATCAATCTAATAACACCCCCATCACACCTTTGGGATATATTTAATAAATTTAGGATTAAATGATTGACACCAAGACCTAATCGTTCGATTAGTATTGCGACAACCTCTATTGTGTAATTAATCTTCTAAGAATGTAGTACTAGCATTTACTAAATCAATTATATATATAATGGGGGCTGATTTGATCCGGTAATATTGATTACGATGTCTTACGTAAGCTCTGACCCTTTCCGACATCCATGTTTCCTCTTTTTTTTCCTCTCTTTTTTTTTTTAGTTTCTGATTTGGGCTCGTATCATGTCACATGAGTGTGCACCCAGCGGTATTATGGCCAAAATAAAAATATGTTATTTTTCGACTGAGAGGGGAGGGTTCACAATCAAAAATTTTCGGTGTAATCTATGTGATTCTCTTCTTATCAAGTGTGTTTAAATGAATTCACCCTGGAAAAAAAATATACAGTTGTCCTCAAAATTGTTTATATCCCTGTCATTTTTTTAAGTGTTTTGAATTTTGCTTTGAAATAAAAGTGTTTCGTCAAACTTTTTCGTGATCAGTATGCTACTAACAACTGAACAATGAGGAAAATTTGAAAATCTGAGAAATTTCATATTCCAAGGGTATTTTATTGACAGATTTACGAGAAAAAAAAACATGTTCATAATTATTCATACCCTAGGGGTACCCAATCCAATTTCTTATCAAATAACCCCAAATATATATATTTTTTCAAATAACCATTTGAAATAGTTTTTGCAAGACTCCATAGCCTTTCTCCATGGCTTCTGTGGGGTTTGTCCCATGTGTCCTCTGGAAAACCTCCAGGCTGAGTCAGGTTGCATGGTCTTTGAGCCATCCTGTGAGTCTTCAGCTCCCCAACCCCTTTCTTGTGGTTTTCTTGTCAGGACTTTTAATTTTTCATTTAGGAACATTCATATCGATGTTATTAACAAACAATAACCACTCTCCCTACACTTTATTGTCCCTGATGTAACACTTAAGAGCCTCTTTGATAAGCACCAGATTTAAAACACTCTGGAAAAAGCTTCCATGGGCATGAGTAAAAGTGTAAGGTGTCTCCATGAATTTTTGCCAAATAAGTGTACTGAGAGGCCCACAACAACCCACAGGTCACAACTAAAGTCAGAAAGGGCACCAATGACCAGCCAGAGACGAAGGTACCAAAGAGCGAATGATAAAGTAGATCTGTACAGACACTACCCAATACATACCCCAGTTGCGCAGTCAGACCCACCGGAAGGCCTTTGGACTGATCGTGAGCTCAGTTAAACCGGGATTTTAACTTTGGGGCCATAATTCATTAAGTTGATGACAGAAAATTAGAATTCATGGATAATATGGACTTTCTTCAATTTGGTAAAAGAAAGGCGAATCCTTCAACCTTAATTACAGTGTCCTGATCAGATGGTCCTGATTGTACCACATGGCATACACTTAAAACTGTTATTCGGTATTTTCATTGCTGGTAGCACTTGAAATCTGTTCAGAATAGGAGGCATCCCTGTGAAGACATTTTTATATAGTAAGATACTGGATGAAAACATGTAGAAGTATGCTGTAAATGTCACCTGGGACAGCATTGGCAGAGAGAATATAACGGAGAGGTGCGAGTTCGCCTGTATGCACGTAAAACGGTGTAGTATTGGAAATACGTGTGTTATTCAATCACTCTCGCGCATGCACTTAGGAATTGCAAGTGTTGAACTGCAGATGACGATAATTTTAAATGTGAAAACCTAAAAATTAATGCATAGGCACTGACATTTTTGTGAGGTCGTTAAGAGTTTAGAATGCTTGATTATATAAGTAAATTTATCGAAATTTCATAAAATCTACATTTCCAATTGTTTCAATGAAAGAAAAGTGGAATATTATCTATTTCAAAAACATGTGTTTTACGTGTTAAACATAGGCATGTTCATGCCCAAAAGGAGGCATAGGCACTGACTTTCTTCTCTTTTTTTTTTGTGTGTGTGTGTGTGTGTGTGTGCGGGGGGGGGGGGGTCTTCAAGAGTATAAAATGCTTGCTTATGTTAGATAATTTATTTAAATTTGATAAATTTAACATTTTCAATCACTACAACGAGATATAATGAGAATCGGAATCACTTTAAAATATTCTTTACGTATAGGCTCCTACGTGCTCAACCCATTGGAGGGCAACTTTTCATGCCCAAAAAGCGGCATAGGCACTGACTTTTTTGTAGGGGGGTCGTCAAGAGTTTAAAATGCTTGATTATATTAGGAAATTTATTTAAATTTGATAAAATCTACATTTCCAATCTGTTCAAGAAAATAGAAGGGGAAAATCATCAATTTTGAAAACTGTTGTTTTACGTTTAAAACATATTGCGGCTACAATGCTCAAAATTAGGCATATATAGGCAGTGACTTTTTTTGGTAGGTTTTCTTGGAAATTAAGGTTGTGAGGATGCATCTCGAACTTCTCACCCTTGCTCTCATCCAAAAATCAAGAATTAAAAAGGTAGAATGATATATGAAATATGATGCAGGGGGAAAAGAAAAAAAAAAAAATCCGTTTTCACGTGCAATACGCATGTAGACCGTACAAAAATTCGAGCCGCTCAATCGCTCGATCGAATCTGTAGTACTACACCTAGTGCTCGGAGCTCCACTTCTTCCTCACTATATATTTTTTGGCATTGGACATAAAAACAGGACGAAGTTAAGAAGCATATGGCCAAGTTAGTAAAAAAAAAAGGTGTTTCAAGGACAATCATAATTAATGATCTGAAGTGGAAAATTCGATCACCTAAGAAGAATCCCTTTAGAAATGTGTCTGGGAAGTTGAAGACTCACATACTGGCTCAAAGACCATGCAACCTTACTCAGCCTGGACGTTTTCCAGAGGACGCATTGGTCGAAACCAACGGGAGACATGAATGATGGCTCTGGACAATTGCAACAAGTATTTCATGTGGTAATTTGAAGAAAACGAATTATAATTTAAAAAAAATTAGATTGGTTACCCCTACGGTATGAATAATTATGAACATTACGTTTTTCGTAAATCGGTCAATAAAATACCCCCTGCAATACCAAATTTCTCAAAATGTCAAATTTTCCTAATTGTTCAGTTGTTAGTAACATACTGATCACAAAAAAAAAATTGATGAAACATAATATTCAGTTAAAAGCACAACTCAAAAAACTTTAAAAATGACAGGGGTATGAACAATTTTGAGGACAACTGTATATGCATATATAAAATTTAATTTTATGTCTGAAAACCAGACTAGAGTGTTTCCCGCAGACAAGCACATTACGGTTATAAATATGTATCACTCAAACTATAGATTAGTGTGTAGATTAGCGTGCAGATTAACAAAGGGATTATAGCGATGATACAGACCTAGTTACCTATATGTCTGAATGACTAACCAGGTCGAAAATATCATCAGACATTTATTTCGGTATACCTAACTGATTCTTCATGCCAATCGGGTTATCTCGGATTGAACACAAACAGATTCATGGCTTCAAAAACAATTTACTTTTGTAATTTATGATCTCATTGCACAAATATTAAGTCAAATTAATCTCTGATTCCAATATTACTTCCTGACCTAATCTATGATGAAAACATTGTACAATATACATTACATGTACATTTATGGCTAATTTAACCCATGTTATGGGCTCGTATATCTTTTGACAACATTGCAAACCAGTTTATTTATTGAATATTAGGGGTTTTCTCGATGAAACTCCTTAAAAAAACTTTTTCCCCAATTTGTGTGTATTTATATGATGTTGCACATTTTTTTTTTTCTCAGTTTAACCTTTGGTTGCAATGGAACGATGATACAGGAGCCGCGGAGCAGGGGGCTGGGACGGCTTCAGTTCCCCCGCCCAAATTTTCTTTTCAGGAAACGTGAACAAAACGCGAAAATGATCATCTAGTTGTGATTTTTTTTTTTTTTCATGTTCACCGCCCCCCTCCACCCATTAAAAAAAATGCTGCGGGATCCCTGTGATATACCTATAATTCAGAGCTCAATATTACTGTCACTTTTCTTCATTTTTTTTCCCTCTCAATTCATAACCTTGTGGCTTCCAGGGACCAGGGTACTAGTATTTTATAAGTTCTAAGATTATTTTGTGGTGAGGGAAAGACCAAAATATGAAAGTATGAACCGATCTGGTTCATTGATGACCTTTGATTGATGTGATTATGATATGACATATAATGAGCATCTAGCCTCGATCTTTAGTAATGGATCTTCAAGATTTAAAGGTAATCTTAAGGTCTAGACAGCGCCAAACTTTGTTAAAGAGTTCATGTCTAACATCTAACTTTCTTGTTTGGATAGATATGTAAACAAGACAGTGCATTTTAAAAACACAATCGTGTGACTGATGTGAGAAGTTTTCTCAGCAGTCGATCTAGGATTTGAAAATATTGAGGGCGCAGCCGACAATTCTGATATACATGTATGTACACACAAAAATGAGAACTAGTTTCCATGAGTAAAACCCGTTTGCTACTCTTGGAGGCGAGTGCTTTTATTCGTATATCACGTATTTTTACTTCAGAATCTGTGTTTCTGTTAAAAGTACACACCCGCTCTTCCAGAACATGTAAATTTAATAAGGGGTACCCAAGAAAAAAAAATTATTGAGTATATATACACAATAATTTTTTTTTCTTGAGTATCCCTTCGTAACTTTACATGTTCAATTACGTAAAACAATTGTGCAAGTGAGTTTCTCTTCAACTTGGTACGGCTTGGTGGATGATCGGGTGAAAACACTAACAATCGAGTAAAGTGAGAATTGCTGAGAAATTCTATATAGCCTGTAATTCACTAGATGAGTAAACTACGACACGTCTTCGTACGTCTCAAGTCTCGTGAAAGTCTTTGAGAGTAATTTTACTGGCTATGCGGTACTTTTACATGTTGCGCCCGGTACGCCTACTCGGATCACGAGTACGGACATCATCGAGATAGACTGCTGCACGAGGTATGTTCTACGCGTACGTACGTACATGTATAGCGGAAACACAGAGTTAAATACGCACTAAACATCGAGAGCGGAGAGCATGCATGCTCTTGTCTTTGGGTGAGCCCTATTCCTTTTTGTTTGTTTGTTTGCCTGTTTTTATAATGATATTTGGAATGTTCCGATGATATACATCGTCTGATAACACTAACAGCTAGATTAACATGCATGGATTTCCCATTACTTTGTCAGTCATGTACACAGTTTGAGTTTGATGCATTGATGTGAGTAATGCAATGTATTGGTATGTGTGAATTGATGCTCTGAAGTGAGTAATGCAGTGTATTGGTTTGAGTGAATTGATGCACTGGTGTGTATATCATCGGAACATTCCAAATATCATTATAAAAACAGGCAAACAAACAAACAAAAAGGAATAGGACTCACCTAGTGAGTAACGCTTTACTTACTGACTCTCTGAGTATGTAAAGCGTTACTCACTAGATTAGTTTGTGCAATGTACTCAAAACAATTAGTTATGTTACTCAATAAAATGAGTTAATTAAATAAACTCATTTTGGTGTGTCACTATATTGTCAAATCAAAAATACTCGATTAGGTGCGTTTTCAAAGTAGCTTTATTGAGTGAAAGCACTCATGGATGTGTGTCACTATATAGTCAAAAATACTTGGATATTTGAGTTTTATCACTCAAATATGCAAGTTCTCATTTTTTGTGTGTACATTCAATGAAAGGTTCCCTCAAATAAGATGCGCATGTCAGTTGCGCCCCCTGGATACGAAACTGCATCTGGCGTGTTACTCCTAAACATTTCTGAACAAAAAGCCCATCAAGATGCATACTGAATTATCATTATTTTGGTGTAAACTGATGGGGAAAAGTGATACGACAGGTACAATTATATCTATTGATTAATTAATTTGTAATTTGTAAATTATTTTCAAAACTTTATATGTAAAAACGCATAAAATACAAGTCTATCTCTCTTCCCCTCCCCCCCCCCCTCTCTCTCTCTCTCCCTCAAACACACACACCCACACACTCAATGTGTCACATCTCGCCATCTTGGCCCATCCTATACATCATCAACATGATCAAGAAGAGTGCCATAATCATGATAATTACATATTCGTGACGCATCCCCTTAGGTCAGAGCGGCTTAATTAATCCCACCTCTCTCTACCTTAATCCTCCACTTGTGAGTAAAATAAAAACGAAAACTACCTGAAGAGTGCTCCTGGTCTTGATATAGTTCATGGTAAGCCCGGGGCAAGCCCTTTCACAAGGGATAAAGGGGGCTTGTCGCAGTGTAATTGGAGGGTTGTCGCTTGCTCATCACAATGTCTTCTGTTACCCAAGGCTCTGTCAACGCTGAGATAACGAGATTTAAGAAGATGGTGACGAGATTTTATTTTAAGAATGGGAGAGATTTCCACTAATTGGGGTCTCCCCACACCTAAACTCCTGCTTGGTGTTTCTATTATTAACCGATAAACCTCCTCCAAAAATATAGGCTCGGTTTGTCCTATTGTCAAGCTTGTCTGAGTAATATCTCCCAAACCAATTGATTCTATAGTTATTTTTCACTCAGTCTTCTAAAATATTCTTTCAAAACTCTCAGCTCCTTTGAGCAAGATTTACACCCTGTTTTATATAATATTCTTTTTATTTTCCCCTGTACTTCCTCTATTTCCTGCCCATCCTGTCCCGCTCTCTGTCACACACATACACACACACACACACACACACACACACACAGAGAGAGACTCACACACACACAAATACGCTCACCCTAATACACACACATCTATATACTCGCTCATTCCCTCTTTCTATCTCTATCTCTCTCTCTCTCTCTCTCTCTCTTCACTTTTCTTCTTTTTTTTTTTTTTTTTTCTTTTTTTTTTTTCTCTCTTGGAAGAAATTTAAAATTTCCTTACCAACGTTTCAACTATCTATAAACCGAAGCAAAATGTGCATATGTGCATATGACCATACAATTCAATCAATCAGTCCTATTTTATTCAAAAATGAAAAGCAAATATATGTTTAATACAAAGAAGTATATATATATTATCATTAAATGACATATCACATAGGTGCATAATTTGGTTTGGACCACAATGAAGCAATAAGCTTATACATGGCCCAATAACGCATTTCAATACAGGAGAACAAAAAGGGAATAATTAATACAAACTTTGTTTTAATGCAAAAAAAATTTACATCTATATCTACGAAATTGAAAAGAATTAAATAACTTAAGCTCTAATTTCCTTGAAGTTACAAAACTTCAATGAGTGGTTTTCAAATCATAGGTGGCGCGTCCCCTGCCCCCTCCCTGTTATCCCTCCTCATTAACTTAAATCTTATGGTTGTGTGTGGCAAATGTTAACTCATAAAGTTTTTCCAATATAAAAATTGGTGGAATGACAGGATTAAAGGGTTATTTATGGAAATCGTAAACAAAAAAGGGGACGAATGCTGAGCCCGCAAGAAAATGATTGCATTTTCCCCTTCTATTTACAAACAAAGCCGTTGGATCCTTGACTCATACATGACATACACCTTCGGAGCATAACCGAGATAATCCTTCAGCAACCATTTTGAGAATCTGTCAGAACACTTGGTAACACCTTGAGACCAACCGACCACAAAGCCTGATCTTATGTACATTACTCATCATCGATCATGTCAATAGGATGAAAAAATATGAATTTATGAATCATTTTGAAATACCGTTATTGAATACCCTCTTAATGTAAGATGAGTGGAAAGAGTGAAGGAAATAAATGATGGACAACACGTTTTCGAGTGGTAAAATTTCAATCTAAAACGATTGTGAATTGTTCGCTCTGTTTAGAGTAGAAACCGGTTATCAAAATTTCACTCCTCTCAGAGTGGTTTTCCACCCAAAAATGTGTTGTCCATCGTTTAACTCCTTGAAGGAGTGGAAATCCACTCTTTGACATTTAAAGAGTATGATAATGTCTATTAATATGTCACATAAAAATGCTCATTATAAGAGACGTTTCGGCATAAATAATCGGAAACAAGATGGCATGAATTCTGGTCATGTGCTGGTTTGAATTTACATGAATTAGGTGTATTAATGTTAATCCTGACATGATATTTGTGTAGTAAAAGGCATTTATTTTATGTAATACTCTTCATTTCTATCTGAATATACGTAACACGTCAGATATTTATTATTATCTCATATGAGTGTTATTACATGGAGTCCATGTACCTTAAATGACCTCACTATCTCTTGTACTCAAGAATTTTAACTTTTTTTTTCTCTCTCTCTCTCTCTCGTCAATAATCAATTAATTTGCTACGTCTATACGTGATGAACCTTGAATATCATGCTTGTATGCCTTGTTTTTTTAGACTGTGTAAAGATAATGATGTAATTTGATAATTAAAATTGTGTAGTGCATATTATCATGTACAGTCCTTGTAGCAAAGAACACCTCTGTTAACAAAAAATTATCGTTGACCTTGTCTTATTAATATCTCCCAAACCTTTATTTCTTAGTTTTATTTTTTATTTCTTTATTTCTTTAGTTTTCTTATTATAGAATTATTGTTAAGTTTATTTCATGGCTATATTCCAACACTAATTCACTATATGTGTTGACTTATCTTATATTATAATTTTGCTCCGTTGTAATTATGCTCTTTGTAGATATGTATATAATAATGTTTTCGTATCACAAAATGTTTATATTTTTATAAACCAAATAGTATTTATAATTTTCCAAAACATAATTAGACAACAACTTCTCGCGACTTTTTACATTATTCATGATCTGAGTTGTTTTTTGTTTGTTTGTTGTTGTTTTTTTTTTTCAAACTTGGATGCTAATCAATTTCCATGAAATAGTTGACGCTATTTATAAGGATACCAATGAATTTCTATTTGCATGTGTGTATATTGATTATTTTGTGTTATTGATTTTCTATGTTTTCTGTGTTAATGCAACGGGGCCTCATGGAAGACCACCGCATATCGGTGATAATGTGCCACCCTGTATAAAGATCAGAAATAAATAAAAAAATAAAAAAAATTCTTAGTGAGTATATTGGGTCAAAAAGCATAACCAACTAGGGTCGAGGAGCAACAGTTCTAGGGAGGGGAGCTAGGGTGCTTTTTCAGTTGGCATGTAAAACACAAGAAAATGACCAACAGATTATGTTTTACTAATGTTTTGTCTCACCTCTCCCCCACTTTGTAAAGAACGAGTGCCTCGATAACAAATCTTTAATAATAATAATAATGATAATAAGAGCTTCTTATATAGCGCCTAATATGAAGCAATTTCATCTCTAAGCGCTTTACAATTATTATTACCCCGGTCTTCGGATGCTTGTAAGTCTTTCTGACACCTGTCCAATCCCAAAGGGATCATTCAACCTATCGTATTGTATTTATTGATTGCTAAAATTTCCAATTTTTCATAATAACATTATGAATATAGTACAACATTTCATAAATGGGTAAGATAAACAGAGCTTCTTGAGGCTGGTCCTGTTTAAAATTAATCTTTATGATAATGCAAATTACATTGTATAATGATTACATTTAATAGTAATACGTGTATACATCGACACTAGAGTTCACGCTATCTGGTTAATAATTGTAAAACATTTACACTGCTTACACGTAAAAGTAGGTAAGCATGATTATTTATGTGATTTAGCATTTAAATTTAAATCATACTTACAGTATCATATATTGTATAGTACATGTAATCATGATGAACTATTGTCTCATAACAAAATATACATATGTCCATTTCTCCTTTTTAATAGTACAAAATTATGCACAATAAAAAGAAATTGACTGAGATTGGATTTGAACAATGTTATTTACACGCATGCACCACTGCATACCTACTTTTTTAGTTAATCATTACGTAAGCACGAGTATATGCACGAATATTGCAAACCTGAATGAAAAACTGAAATCTTTACCACAAACGACTATCAATTTTATGAATTTGCTAATATGTGTACGTAAAAAAAGATCGTAATTCGTCTGTTGGGAGCCATAAGGGCGTTATTGCATCTTATAGATGATCCGTTTGGAGCCAGAAGGGCGCTATTACTGTACAAAGTCAATGGTAATAGCGCCCTTCTGGCTCCAAACGGAATATCCTTGATCTGCGATAGCGCCCTTCTGGCTCCAAGCCGACGGTATAGTTCTTTAACAGTCACTTAGCCTCTTAACGAAGAATGAGATGATGCATTGAATCCACAGTGCATAAATTGCAATGCAAGGCGAGCTATCAGGTTGTCAAGAACAAACTTTGTTAGGCGCCTTCTCCAAACAAAGTGCGTCAGCTTCCCGCGTCTTTTGTACCAAAAGACGATTTATCGGCTTTTGAATAGAATCCCGAAATCCTAATACGGCTTAAACACTTTAAAAGCAGAAAGCCGATTGTTTCCCGCCTTCGATCAGGAAGCTGCGGGAAACTGACGCACTTTGTTTGGAGAAGGCGCCTTAGTATGCATACAATTTGCCATACAAAATAATGTTCATATTTATGTTGTTTGAAAAGTCCTGCTGAATTAGGCTTCATTGCTTTTAAGTTTACCTGGGCGATCGACTTAATCGCTGATTGTTTTTTCTGTTTTTTCTTTTAGTTTGTCAGGCGCGGATCCAAGAAAATCAAATTGAATGCATTTCGGGGGCCCAATTGTCTGGGGACAAAAGCGGTTCTATTATGTTTACGCATTGTCCCGGTAAGTTCATTGTGTGACTCCGGTCTGCGACCGCTACTGTTTGTTTTCTTCTTTTTTTCATGTTCTTTGAAAAGCTCTGACACCCATCAAAGGGAACTTTAGGCATTGCAAAGTTTTATCAGTTATTCTTAGTTATTGCTTTATATTTATATGCTTCTGTTACCGAATTATCTGCGAGCTATTCCCCTACCTCTTGTTTCATTATCAATCTATCTCGATGACAATTGTGCCTTCCAGCACTAAAACGGCCCTTATATTTCCAGGAATGAAATTTAGACAGGGTAGCCCAAAATTTCACACCTCAAAGCAAAACTGCCCAGACGCCAGTGCGTGAGAGGATGAATACGGACAAGTCTAGCAAGAACAGGCTTTGACAGCAAAGAAGTAACGCGTGTTGAACGATCATAATTACCGGGAAATACCTGTGAATGGATACAAAACGATACATATTGGTTTGTAGTTGAATTTTGGTTACAATTTAGATAATGCGGCGGTCACAACTCGCCGTAACTTCGACGTGCAACTCCCTACGATGGATTTCGTAGAAAAATCGTGCAGAGCAGGTACCCCTGAGGTACGACGTGCAGGAAGTTTTTCCAATACCTTTACTACTGAAACGCAGGAATCGCAGAAATTGACCAACGACCTGTGCATGCATTGTACATGCAACGCAGGCTACGTTGATGGCACGTGCCCCGTAGCCTACGACGAGTTGTGACCGCCGCATAAAGCTCTTCCATCATGTCTCTATAACATTTATGTATACAAATTATCTGACAATCATACAAAATAAACATACAGCTCTGGAAAAATCATGAGAACAAGCTCTTTTTCATAAAATTTTCAACTCTCTTAATGTCATGACAGCCCTTTCTTGCTTCAAGACGTTGAATTGTTCTCTTTTTGTTGACCGGCTTGTGTCCCTGCTTCCTGTCTTTGATTTCATTCCAAAAATTCAAAACACTGAATTTTATTTTAACATATTGAAACCCATATGAAAAAAGCTTGGTCTTATATTTTTCCCCCAAGCTGTAAGTTGATCCGAAACCGCTGACACGACTTTCGACTTTGAAAATTGCTCCAGGCTTTATTTCGTCTAAGATTTAGGGCTAGGCTTATGATTGCAATATGGTTTTATGTAAATGCGGTGTATGGTCACTACACGTCGTAAGTGCAGTGTGCAACTCTCTACTAGCGAGTTCCACGTCGTAGAGTGTTGCACGATGCACTAACGACCTTTTTGTGACCACCGCATTACGCTTAGGTTTAGGGTTGGGCTAAGTCCATGTGTCAGAGCATTGTCGTCGTCGGAGCAATGCCCTGTAATGCTGCAGTCACACAGACACTTACGTTTGTGTTGTTTTAATCTTATTTCATCTTCTGATCTATCCTTTCTTATGTATTTCTTTGTTTTACTGGATGAACGAAATTATCAATATTTCTACTGCCGACTATGACGGGTAGGCATCCGTTGGGATCCGCAGAAAAGAAAACAATTTTTGGACGCAACCGGACGTAACTCAACGTAAGTGTCATTGTGACTGTAGCATAACACCTACGATTGATAAAAAGTTGCGATTATTTTTTTTTCTCGGTAGCCTTTAGAACGCAGGTGCAGTCTTGGATTGAGATTAAGATATGATTAAGATTAGGGTTAGGGGTAGGGTTAGGATTAAGATCATCAACTTTGGAGCACCCTGTTCATGATGAGGCTACCAAGAACAAGTCCAATTGTATCTTCTTATCAATCGTAAGTCTTTGTGTTACAGGGCTATGACGTCTTAGAATCTCTGATAAGTTATCTTGCCCTCATTTTATTCCTTACCCGTTGTATTCCACATTCCTCCCACGTTTCCCAATCCAGGTCATTAGTCGAGAAGGAGAGCGAGAATGATGTCGTCCAGTCATCATATGTGGAATGGTCACGCCCTTGCGTGATTACTCCTGTCACGTGATAGTTACCACTCAGATCGATCTACAATGTAAACAATAAAGTGACAATAGATCTTATGCATACAAAATTATGACATCATAATCTCATAGCGCCCTCCCTGAGAGGATATAGGAATACGCATAAAAGGAGCTGTCACGGATGCGCCAGGTGCAAATCACAAACGCGTACAAGACAATGGCCTCAGCCTCTAAGATGGAGGCGCGATGATGTCAATGCTTGTACAGAATAAGTTGTTCAAGTGATACAAGTGAGTTTCGTACATTTATTGATAAAGGTTGTTTCTTGATAAACAGTGATTAAGTGCCATGATGGTGAACATTTTTATTATATTACAAAATAAACATTTCCCGTAAAAACAGAATATTAAAAATAGCATGAGAGCTAAAGATGGATATGAGGTTACTTTTAACCTGCGTTTTTAGAAGAATATACGATGTTAGACAAAATTAATATCAAATTACTACATGAGCAAAACATACTTTCAGCCAAGGGTTCGTATCATTTATTTCAGGCATCCATGCTCCAGAACTAATGTCTGGAATGGCTTCTAGATTCAATCTCGCAAAGAAGGCCCTTTGATCGGCACCCATGAGTGACGATGCAGTCATACTAGTATTGCCAATCCTTCCATCTTCTACTCCTAGTTTCACCCCTTCTCTTCCTTGACACGTGTTACCTGATCGAGATTCAAACAGTGATTAAAGGTTTATTACCAACACATTCAAACAGTGGCATCGGAAAGCTCTAAGGAGACAAAAGATTGGAGGGGCAAGCCATTGTTAACAAAATTGTGTCCACACAGCTTTCCGATGTTGCAATGTTGAAGATTTCGTTTGTTTGGGCTCACCGTGTGTATTCGCCGTTTGATCTCTTTGACATGATCGTGACCACATTTCACTACACCACCCACTACCCAACATATCAACACACCCGCACACGCGAAAAGATACCTTCACACGCACGCCCTCACACAAACATCTTCACGCACATCCTCACACACACATCCTCACATACAAATCCCGAGACGGACACATCCAAACCCATTTCTCTTCACACACACGAACACAAATATGTATACGCACGCACACCCACGCACGCACGCACACACGTACACTTACCAAACATCCCTGGCCAGCAGTCTGCAGGATGTCGATGATCGCTATAACTTACCAAACTGATCCCCCTCACGAATCCGCATCAAAGACGTCAAAACGTAGACTGGGAGAATGTTCAAAGGTGATTGGATGGATTCTGATATATCTAGTCAGGATTGGTGACCGGAGAGTGTTTGTAACATGTGTCTCTATATCGTAGTTCCCAGGAAATACCTAAGATCGGTCAATAAGGCAGTAACATAGATTATTATTTTATTTTTTTATTTTTTTTGGGGGGAGGGGGTCCTCAGACATACATAAATACGGTCTAATTAAAGCTGGTATCTCATCTCCCATAAGACGGGTTCACGACTCCCTGGAGTCGCGGAAATGTCTCGGAGTGTCGCCTAGACGTATCCGCGACATCTCATATGAGCAGCAGGAAAATCGGAGATGTTCATATTGTTTTCCAGTCTAGTCGCGGAGACGTCTCTGCGACGTCTCTACTTATGAATGAAGTAAGACTATATAGAATGGTTTGCAAATAAAATTATAGAGCTTCTATATGTCCTGCTTTGAAAAAGAGATTCGGGAAACAGTTAAGTATTAATTTGCCTTGATGGTTTTTATTATAATTATGATCTGATGATGATCAATGCAAAGTACTATGTTTTTCATATGATATATAATATATATTATATACCTTGCTGCTCACGTTGCTTGTTTCTGTATAATTGGTCCAGATGCCGTTGCTGATGTACGATATATAATACGAGGTAACCCATTGAGCACGATCCTTTCTACCCTGTGTTATCACCCCCGTGATTAGATAGACGTTTTCTCCAAAGAAGATTTGAACCCAGGGACTTAGATCAGCACGGTTTTTAACCCAAGCATACGGACCATCAATGCGTCCAGCCTTCCACACACCACCTCTTGCCAGCAGCTCGATTCGTTGATGAAAGAGTCAGGGATGATATTTTCGCGCAGCCGTCTTCCTACAGGTCCGCATATTTCACCTGTCACGGGAATAAAACTATTAAAATTAACGTTAAAAACTTCAACTAGAATATTTCAATTTAACTGTACTTATGAGCATTATGAGCTAAATAGAGTCCATTCGTTTCTCTTGTTCGAATGACAAACTGTTCCATAGTACTCTCGGAACATGTGAGTTAAACTTCTTCATGAGAAGGAAGTCTGTTATTTGACTAGTGTGTTGTGGATAGTAAATCCAAGAAGAACTCTTAGTGTTCAACCATGTATCTGATCATCAAAATATGCTACTGTATACCCTTTGCGGGTCGCAACATCTGAAACAATCGATGATGGGTTCAATTTTTCTCTCATCGCGTGTTAACAAACTGTTCCACACATTGACATCATTTTCTCACATCGGGAAACAAAAATTAATAATCAGAAATAATATTCTGCACTATATAATGTTTCAAAATCTTAAAAATGAACCCTGGTCTGAATTGAATTGAATTGAATTGAAATTTATTCGACGTCATCAGTAAACGTACATGATATTTTGTCAACATTACAAAGAAAATAAAAGATACACGATTGTATAAATCACTTATAAACATCAGTTGGATACACATCGAACTTAAAGCGGCATAATTAAGTTATAATAATTCATTGATATAAGATATACAAATATTTCGACAATAATGAAAGTGAAATAATACATTTATAATAATTCATGGATATAGTATATACGATTAGTTCGAACATAATCATAGTGACATAATCTACTTATAATAAGTCATGGATATAGAATATCTACAAATAGTTCGGATATAATCATCATTATCATATTGACATAATTAAGTTATAATAATTCATGAATATAGCATATTTATTTGAACTATACTCATATCTTCAAAATAAACGACTTCGATGGTCATCATTGGTATACTTACGGTTACAACATACAACAGCAGCGTTCAATCCAAGACTACTCTTCTGTACCGAGTTGGAGACGTACCAGCACTCCGAGATGTTTTGAGGATCTGGAGGGCAACCTATAGCGCCGGAAAGTGAACTGTTCTTAAGGTCACTCGAATCATACCAATCATCATTGACGGTAGCAAAAGCGCCAATGAATCCCAAATATCTGCATACAAGATGGGAAGCGTCCATCGTCCAAGAGTCGCGGAGGAAATAGCTTGTCTGATTTGGCTGTTTGAAGACAACTCGTCCCTCACTGCTGTTCCCTCCATGTAAACTAACAGATTCAATGTAACGATCTAGGAAGATTTGCAGAAGAAAAAATTAAGTAGAAAAGAAAAAAAACGAAAAAAGAAATTTTAATAAAGCATATTAAGAAGATTTATAAAGAAAGTATACTTACGAATTCTTTTAAAAATCCATTTCATCAAAGTCTTATACAAAGAATACATAAACCAATAATTATCATCTTTGAGCTTTATTTTAATGAATTACTTCAGTGCATCTGTTTCATGCGTAAATTTGCATATATCAAGATATATTTCAATTGTATGATTTAAAAAAAAAACATATATATATAAGAGATTGTTCAAAACATTTGACAAAAGGCCTACCATAAACAATTTTGTAGAATACGTCAAGGGTGAAGTGGTGCCGATTTTCGTCACAAATTCGCGTTCTACAGGGGCGAAATCCACTCCCTCCCCAACCCCGGTCATGAGATGACCAAAAGATCGACTTTTTAGGGTTGTAACAGTTTATGGATTTTGGTGTTTGGTTTATGGTTCTCATACATACCTTCACAATTTGTCCCATGGTAACTTTCTTTGCACAGACAGTCATAGCCATCAAAGGTTTCCATACATGTTCCCGCATTTAGGCAAGGATGCGACAAACAATCTGAAATTCATTAGAATATTTCAATATTATATCGTAAAGATAAGAATTCATGCACTCTTCATTATTGCAAAATTCCATAATAAAACATAACAATTTACAATGAAATTTATTATATAACATTACACAAACCCTTTGTTTGTAATACTGCCTCGGTCAGCTTGGTTTATTAAGTTTGAAACTCACAAAAAGTCATAGCCAAATCGCGGCATGCAAGAATGGATTTTTCTTGATTATAGAAAACCGATTATACCTCAATATCTACAGCACCAAATGGGATGAAATCTGGAAGTACCAAACACTACCAGGTTGTGATTAACCTTAAAGAAAAATGTTTTAAACTTGTAGAATTTTATTTGACACAGACTGTAAAGATAAATAATCATCGAATAAATTCAAACTTCTCATGATAATCAGATTTGAAATTAAGTTTTGATGAATGAAAGATACATTAGCGTAGCAAGTATTATAAGTCAATGGGCAGTTCAATGGTTTAATTATTTGCACGCTAATGTTGAAATTGTGTATATTGGCATGATTGGTACAAAACTAACAATTACTTAAGTACTTAAGTAAAATCTAAAGGAAAATTTCCAGAATAAATGGTGCAATTTGGCATTCAAAGAAAATATCAATCAATTGTTCTCATTTTCTCCTAAGAATCAATTCAGCTTACAAAGAGTTAATAACAATTATTAAGAATATTCTCCGAAACTATGGATAAGATTGCTCACCAGGCACCTTACAGATTAAATTCTGCAACCCATTAGATTCGTGCAGCCGAAGGTGAGGACTGCCACTCTTCGGAATAAATCGGATGACGTCACCATTTGCCGATGTCTTGACGAACCTCGCGCAAAGATTTGATCCACATTGATTATCTGGTAAAAACAAGTTTACACAGTCATTAAACCGATCCATGGAATGGTCACAACACGTTGTAAGAGCAACACGCAACTCCCTGTGACAGAGAGAATTGTATCACTTACGACGTTTTGTGAACAACGCATGAAATGGGCGAGAAGAGTGAGCGGTTTGTTATTATTCTGTTTATTATCATTTTTGTATACTGACCTGAAGGTATTTTATTTGACTCCTTTCTTCCTTTCCATCCCCTTATATTTCATTTCTTTTTCTTCTTGTTTTCTTTCTTCTCTCCTTCCATTTTTTCTTCTTGTTTTCTTTCTTCTCTCCTTCCGTTTTTTCTTCGCCTTTTCTGCGCTGCCAGTAGGAAGGCTACTACTTCGACCCCTGGATCGGCCCTTGTATCCTATACGTGCATCAATATTCAACTGTCATGTTCATAACGTAAAATAGTGAGCGAAATAAGATTTAAAATATAAAAATTGATTTTTGCTCCATAAAACATTCAAAGCATGTTGGACTAGTGAGAGTGCAACGTACCTTGAGAGAGTGCATATCCTACAAGGGACCAGAATAATGTTCCTAAAACCTAAATTAAAAACAAAATTAACAATAAGGAATGGAATTATATTCATTAGTTGAGCTTTTTAAATTGGCTGCAAAATTAGGTCGTGCAAACAAAAGTCGATATTATATTGAAGAAAGTTATTTTGACAAGTACAATACTGCGTTACTATCAAAATTGTGCTTGATCGACTGCTCAGCTTGCTGTCCATTGACTCCCTTTAAAACACTCAGTGGCCCTAACTTTAGGCATTCCAAATATCATGTCACGACTAGGGGAGGGAGGGGGCGGAACCACCTGAAGGGGAATTAATAATACACTCAAGCGGAATAAAGCTTCCCAAATAACATATATTTGTATATCAAATTTTTTTTTTTTTAAATATCCTACTTCGCACATAATGCAGAAACCAGGCGCGGATCCAAGGGGGGCCCAGCGGGCCGAGCCCCCCCCCCCCCCAACCACCACAAAAAAAGGGGGAAATAGAGAGGAAAAGGAGCAACCTAACCCTACCCCTATGGCCGAGACGTGAAATTTTTTTGATGTACCTTTTTTGCTCGCCCGGTGTGACGGGAAAATAATTGGGTGTAATACCAAAATCTGAAATTCGAATTTTGCCCCCCCCCCCTAATGAAATCCTGGATCCGCCACTGGAAACAAATGAGCATGTTTGGGAGCGCGAAGCGCGAACCAAAAATTTTGTCTTATAATAACATTTAGCATTGTATTTGAAATTAGCTGATTAATTAAAATTTAAATGAAATTCAATGCGGTTTACACTTAAGTTATTTCTCAAGTCAGTGGTCTGTACTCTCGACTTAGGTTAGAAACTTCCTAGCCAACCAACTTTAGCCATACTTCGAGAATATCGGCCAATGATATTTATTTATGAATCAACAACAAACAAAAAACAGGGGGGAAAACGAAAAAAGAGAAAATAAAACTTACGTGGATAGCCTTGATGGTCTTCATTATGAACAGAATTTATTTTTGGTGGACTTCTGTTTCTGGAAAATGTCGAGGGCAATAGTGAATGCTATCGAGATGTCGAACGAAGAGCAAACTGGCGATGAGTTGCATGTGCCCTGTAGCATAAAAGATATACAATCAATCTAATGCTACAGTCACACAGACACTTACGTATAGTTACGTCCGGTTGCGTCCAAAAATTATTTTCTTTTTCTGCGGATCCCCACGGATGCCTTCCCATCATAGTCAGCAGTGGAAATAGTGAAAATTTCGTTCATCCAATAAAACAAAGAAATACATAAGAAATGATAGAATAGAAGATGAAATAAGATTGAAACAACACAAACGTATCTATACGTAAGTGTCTGTGTGACTGTAGCATTACGATCGATTGTAACTCTTAGTACACGGTTTATGATTGATATTAATCGTAAAATTTATTGTATCTTTTATGATACAGGGCACTGGTCTATTGTTTGCAATTTTCAAAAAAAACAAAAAAACACAGCCAACATTTTACTCAATAGCACAATGAACAAAATGTTCAGCCCCAAACGCCCTCACGAACAATAGTTATTACTTCACTCACTTTTTCTTTCTCTTTTTTTCTTTGCCTCATCATATTATGTTTGCAAGCCATGACTGTTGTGAGTGAGAGCTATTTTTGCAATTACTTAAATTGGGTTCACGTAGACACTATTCAAAATGAATACTCTAATTGTATTCGGGTAGTATAGAGTAATGTACTTTGTTAATACTCTCTTTCATTCTCTATCTGAAAGGATGTAATATATACATTATTGTATTACTATCACTTTGAGTAATTATAGCATGCAAGTAGGCCTACCTTGAATTGGCTTTTCTTCTCTTGTAAACTTGATTATTACATTTTTATTTTTTTTTTTACCATTGATCAATTAATTGCTACTTCTGTATATGTGATGAACCTTGAATATTACGCCTGTACGCCTTGTTTGTTATTCAGTGAAAGTTATCTTGTATTAAAGTATTTGATATACCGGTAATGCCATTATGTATTGCTCATGTACTTATACAGCGCGTCCCCCCAAAAAATGTCCCTCTGATTGGGCGCTAAATAACTTCTAGAATAAAGAATTATTGCCAATTTGATATTCATATTTTGAAAGCCCATACAATTTTGTAACTTGTGTGAAAATTTAATTGGTCTCGCTTCATTGGTTTTGAACAGAGAGTCTATTATGTGACAGCAGTGCATTTCAGCCCATTCCAAGTTTGCAGATTCTGCATGTGAAAGCAAACACAACAACTGAAACATTGAAACCCTGAAATCTTAATTAGTTTTCATCTAAAACAGCTTAACTTTACATCACTAAAGACGTATCTCACTCGACCGCGCGATCGCAACGAAAATCGGCAAGCACGTTCCCTGTCGCGTAATCTCTGTAATTGCATAGTTAATTTTTCCGAAAATTGTTTCGTTTTAATTACAAATGCTAATTATGCTAATTTATGCATGAAATCATACTTTTTGCTCCAAATCACTAAATATAGCTCCTAGAATGCTAATTTTTGGTGTGAATGTTCTTTATAGCATTTCTATCAATTGTATTTGAAAAATATTCTGGTATCCGAATTAATTTCTTATGTATTTTATTGGGGTTTTTTTTAATGTATTTCTTTGTTTTTCTACCTATTTATTTCGATTGTTTTTTCGACAAAATTGGTCCGCGACATTATTTTGGTCATAAATAGCAGCAAATCAAATGATTATTATTAATAAAAGCAACATTAATAACTAATTTATGAATTTTAGCTGAAAACGCAATTTATATTGACTTTGTACATGAAATCACATTTTTTAGCAATTTTGGGTCTGACACACGGATACAAAACTATGCGTTAAGGCGGGCTCACACTATGCGACTTGCTGCGGTGCGATTTTTTTAAACAAATGGTAGTTTGCATTTAATGCGACATTTGAAACATGCAAAGTTCTCTTATGAGATGTTAAAAGTGGAAAAGGAACAATTTTATCAAAATTTTGTTCCAATGCAAGTCTTTAATTAGGAGTAAAGGTCAAATTACCTTAAAATCGCAAGATCGCAGTGACGTCACTGCGATTTGGAAACAATTAGATTTTATACAAAGAAGGGGGTTCGCAATCGCCTTGAAATTCATTTTAATATTCATATGAATACCCTTAACTTTGTACATTATGAATTTCCTTGTTTGAATGTTTGTATCAAATAATATTAAAGTTTTCCTGAAAAATCGCACCGCAGCAAGTCGCATAGTGTGAGCCCGCCTTAACTCGCGAACCGGGTACCCGGGGGTCGCGAATTTGGTCTCAAAAGATGCGCAAGGCTTCAAAGAAAAAACTGATGAAGCGCTGGGGCTTTGGCTTCTTGCGTCAAAAATTTTTCGCAAAAAATGTCAAGGGGGGCTAAATTACCCCCCCCCCCCAGGCAGATTGGGGTTAAGCTGTGGAGTCGTTTCTTGCGCAAAATTGTTTAAAAGTCTTTAAAAATGTCAAACGTGTTTGATGTTTCTTTACAAGTGAATTCTAGTCAGTGCAGTCATGGCGAAGTCTCTGCAACGTCGCTGCGAGCGATTGGATAAAATCTATCATGTTTTGTTTTTAAAGACATTGGCGAACAAGTCTTGTTATTCGGGTCGAATAACAAGATTATTACGATCTTTAATAATGATCCCCACTCATTTATGTCCCTTGTTTTTCTTGTTTTTGTTTTTTTTATCCTATTTATTTTCAATTGTGTATATTTCATGTATTTATATGTATTTTATATATATGTATCAGCATTTGTAATGATGCATTTTGTTTGTTTTTAATATTGAGTGAAATAAATGAATCTTGAATCTTGAATCTTGAAGAAGTCATGGCGACGTCACCATCTCATCGCCGTGACTAATTTTGTACATGACTTGTAGACTAAAGATTCACTACGACGTGCTAGTACTAAAAAAAGTGGAAAATTCTTTATAAAAAATCAAACATGTCTGGCTTTTTTTTTCAAAGTCTTTTAATTGATTTTTTGGGGGCGACTCCCTGGAGACCCAGAAGACCCAGAAGACGTCACGGCGACATCTTCAAGACTACAGAGACTTGAGTCGCGAACTAGTCGCGACCGATTTTGTGTATCACCAGTAGGCAAAAAAAGTATTGGCGATGTCATGTGGACTGCAGCTAGCGATTGGAAAAACTATTTTTTTAGATTTTTATTTTAATTTCCACACACTTCCCCGGAGACTCAGGAGACGTCTCCACGACTCTAGAGACTCAAACCGCGAACTAATCTAGACTCATGGCCAATAAAATATGGCATTGCTCCTTGAAAACAAAAGTATGAACATCACAGTTGTTAAACTGAAATAAAAGTGAAGCACAGAATAATGTAGGGCATTTTTGTAATGTATTCCTGTTCATCAAACTTGGAATGAACCAAAAATGACTACTCTTACAAAAGAGCCTGTGTATTCAAAACCAAAGAAGCGAAACATTTGAAATTTTCACAGGAATTGCAGAATTATGTGGGCTTTCAAAATATGCATAGGAAATTGGCAATAATGTATTATATAAGTTATTTAGCGCCCAATCAGAGGGACATTTTTTTGGGGACGCGCTGTATAGGTAAGCCTACCTGTCTTTGCACATTTTTTTGAAGGAACAACAACTAAATTCATCTTTCCTTCATAAACTCTTTGTAAGTCTTTCTTTACTTTTCTCTCAGTTTCCTATCTTTCCTCCTCTCATTTCATCTGCTCTGTTCTTTAACCTTTTCTCAGCCATTTAACCCTTTCTCTGCCCAATATTTGTCTGTTCTTTCTCTGAACCTTCTAATCTCCTCTCTCAACCTTCTAATTTCCTTCTCTCAACCATTATCTTTTCCCGTCTATCAACCTTGTCTCTCCCTTCTTTACCTTCTTTCCCCCTTACCTCTGTCCATCTTTTCTTCTCTTTCCCCTTTTCCCCCTGTCTCATCTTTTCCCCCTTCTCCAAACCTTTTATTTCCCCAATCTTTTTGGAAGAAATCTTCGGGAAAATGAAGCTTCTTATACAAAAAAAAAAAACTCTTTGTTATTATTATTTTATTATTATTATTATTGTTATTTCTATTTTTTTTTTTTATTATTTATTTATTTATTTTTTTATTATTTTTTTTTTGGGGGGGGGGGTCGAGAACCATTAACCCAATTTAGCGCCCTTGCTACATTATACTAATAACTTCACTCACTATCATTTTTTTCTCTGTCACACTCTATTGTGTCTTCTCTCTGTCTCATTTTTTATCAATTATTAATAACTTACCAATTACATCCGGGCCTTGAATGTTATGGTTGAATGCTTGTTTTGCAATTACATAAATTGGATTGGGGTTTTATTAAAAGTCAATATAATTACATTTAGTAATGATAATAATAAATATCATTTTTATTTACCCAGGGCAGCCACGTCAGTTCTGATATCAGCGGGCCCTGCACAGCATGTTAGTTGTGTTATCCACGTATGTTCATTATATACACAACCAATGGGCAAGAAGTCGGGGCCATGTTGACAGATATATAGGCATGGGCGCAAGAGGCCGCTGATTATTTTCTCTCTTTGTCTTTCTCCAAGGTTGAAATAATTTCCTAAAACTTTCAGTAAAATATCTATTGGAATTTAAAATGTTCTACTTACGCATTTGGTCATGTTATCTCCTAAAATTTCCATCTAAATAAACAATTTAGGTAATCAGGCTCCAAAGGCAATTAAAAACTCATTTCATGATTCACGTAATTTGATTTTAACTTTCATCAATTTGTCGTCTTCTCTGAATTTCTGTGACTATCTTGTATCTTGTATTTAATGTGATATTATATACAATGTTGCTGTGATATTTGGTAAAGATGTATTTTGTGGGGTTTTTTTTTTTGTGGTAAATCTATGATTAGAGTGGCCTTGACGTCGTTTAATTACATACACAAAATATATTATGTGGGACAATGTATCATTATGCTAACAAGGTCATGCGAGGTTGTCTCACTCCAAGGCTGAAAAAGAAAATAAAATTTTCAGTAAAATATCTAATGAGATTTAAAATGTTCTTCTTACGCATTTGGTCATGTTTTCACCTTAATCTTCCAAAGGCAATTACAAAGTAATTTGATGATTTACGTAATTGAAGCAAGCATACTATCGTAGTTTGCTTTTTGGAACTACTAACTTTCAACCCAGTTCGTCGTCTTCCTCTGAATTTCTGTGCCTGTCTTTTATCTTGTATCTTCTTTAAAAGTATATCTACGATGTTTCTGTGATATTTGGTAAAGATTATTTTTGTGTGCTTTTTTTGTAAATCGTCGTTAAATTACATACACAAAATACATAGCGTGGGACTAATGCATCATGAAATTCATTAGGGTCAGGCATGAGCGCGCGGCATTGTTCATGTAATGGCATTGTTCAGTTGTTCTGGCATTGTTCAGGTGCCGTGATTCTTTTCAACATGGCGACCCGCTCAGTCCTGCCGAATACAAACAAACGTGTATCCCAAGAGCCTTGCTAGAGGGCACATTAGTAATTTTTTTTTTTCCCCGGCATCACACCCATTTCGTCGAATAAATTATCTTTGATATTCTTTCTTTCTGGAGCTGAAACGTTATTAAATACCTTGTATAATTATGTCGCATATTTATTTATTAATTTTTTTTTTTTTTTATTTATTTTTTTTTTTTATTTATTTATTTATTTATTTTTTTTTTTTTGTATAATTTGTCGCATAATATTTTTTTTTTATTTTTTTTTATTTATTTTTTTTTGGGGGGGGGGGTCGAGAACCATCAACCCAATTTAGCCGCCCTCGCCACATTATACTTATAACCTCACTCATATCATTTTTCTCTCTATCACTCTATTGTGTTTTCTCTCTGTCTCATGTTTTATCAATTTATTAATAACCTTGACAAGGTATACATCCGGGCCTTGAATGTTATGGTTGAATGCTGCTTTTGCAATTACATAAATTGGATTGGGTTTATTCAAAGTCAATATTTTAATTACATTTAATAATGAAAATAATAATATCGTTTTATTTACCCAGGGTAGCCACTTCAGTTCTGACATCAGCGGGCCCTGCACAAAAGTTATGTTGGTATTATCCCAAGCGCCTAGCTAGAGGGCAGCATTAGGTAACATTTTTTTTTTTTTTTTGCCGGGAATCAAACCTATTTCTGTCGAATAAAATCATTATCGTTGTGATATTCTTTCTTTCTGGAGCTGAATGTTATTTAAATACTTGAATAATTATGACGCATATAATCATTATGAACGTTACTAGGCGTAACAAGCTTTTTAAGGGGGTTGATTATGGAGGTCCTCAATACCCCCGCATGGGAGTGAAGAAAACTTTTGCCGATTTTTAAACATATGGCCTCCTATTCCGATAACACAAAGATTTAAAATCAATCTCAAATAGCAATGTTTAATAAAAACATTGCTAGATGTGTCTTTTATTCAAAAGACACAGCAGTTACCAATACGAATTATTCTTTCAAATTTCCAAGAGATCGCAAATCTTTGTGTTGGGTCCTGGTGTGGCCATGTTTCGCTATTCTATAGAATACGCGAATGTTCCGCGAATGATGTAAATGTCGAATCCAAAAGTTGTTTTAGCTTTTTCTGTATATAAAAAGCTTTTGCTGCATAAAACGACTGACTGACTTCGACATTCTGTCATTGGCCAAAACGTGTCTCGTAAACCCCTACCCCCCCCCCTTCATGGAACACAGGACGATTTTACTTACAAAGGTGTCAATGATTCACAGCTAGAGGTGATAAATGAATTATTCATTTCATTCTAGCTTCAACAAAAATCATGAATACAGTGTGTATCAATAAACAGGTAGTTCAAATGTAGAGGGTCATTTTGTAGCTCATCTTGTTTGGGCAAATTAATTTGATTATAGAGGACCTCCTCTCACATTTCCAATTGTTATTTTTTTCATGTTTTAATTGAACAGAATTCGAATATCACAAACCGAGTAAACTGTATAATGAAGGAAGCATGTACAAAATCCAGTTTTTGGAAGTTTTGATAAAGTAAATGGGGCTGCTGTCACACAGCAACGAGCATCAATGATAAATGTTTTATGATTCTATCAAAACTTACAATAACAAAAAAAAAATGGCTTTGTGCCGGTCATCTCCATTTACAATTAACACCAATATGCGTGACATAATTATGTGATGCGAGAAAGGTATCATTGATTAAAAAGATGAGCAGGGTTTTTTTTTAATATCCTTTGCGATATATAAATAGCAGAAATGACTTAACTACGAATAACGATCCCTCTACATTTGGATTACGTTTTTATTGGTACACTCTGTAGAGATGGATCTTAGGAGCAAAAGGGTGGGTAAAGGGGGGCTTTCAATTCATTGTTTAACACCTCTTCTTCCGATGTCAATTTGTTTTGACCAGCATGACCGGAAGTGACGTGACGGTGACATCTTGATGAGATGACCTGTCATAATGGTCAGTCATGTATTGGTCAACGATCATGATGGCTATTATAACAGACAGGTGAAAAAGATCACATTTTTAAAAAGTTTTTATTTAGGCTTTAGATGAAAGATATAATATTCGTGAAAATGTTCTTCTGACATGTTTCATTGGTAGAGTTCAATTTAGATTTCATCATTACACAATCTCTGAGGTTTGATATCATTTATTCACTAAATATATTCGTCAAATAATTGATGTATTCATTTCCACAAGATATATAATCTATACAATGCCTATGATAAATATAATAAGACTAGAATAGCCTAGATATACCGTAGTGCATGGCACTGTTAACAATACATGCAGTTGATATGTAAACAGCAATGTGGTGGCAATAATGAAAGTAAATTGCTCGTAGATAAGGTTCCATTCGGAGAAACGTAATCCATCATCATAAATTCAAAATAATATTACATACCATCATAATGTGCTATTGTCATTTTCATATTTTGTTTGTTTGTACGTTGTTGTTTTTAAAAGAAGCGGTGAGCCGGTATTTTTATTTCACATTACTAGTAACAAAAAAAAGTTTAGGGTATCAATGGAAGGAATGCAATATGAAAGCTACTGTATAATTATTTTTACATGTCTAATATTTCAGTGGGGAATTTGGATTTGGTGACGATGATGGTTACGTTTACTCATCCCTTGCACTAAGCCCTGACTTCCGAACTTTTGTAAATGGTTCTTAATCCGCGCATGCGTATTAAGTAGGGCACTGTAATTATTCGATGACACATTGCGGTTTAGATGTGACGCTCTTGGAATGTTAGACTCCATGCCAGTGGTGAAAGTGGTTGTTAGCTCGCCTCGCACTGCTACGTAAAGGGGTGGTTTGTAGATAAAACGCCTGTTGTACGCGTCTAATAGTTCTTGCATCAAGTGGGGGAAGTCTCTGACAAGTGCCACAGCGATATAAAAGGGTTCACTTTCCCTTCACCAGACACTGCGCTCGTTATATCCAAGCCAGGGGTGATCATGGCTTTTCTGAAGCGCTCTCTTGCAAGACTTGACCTTCTATTCAAGAAAAAGCAAGAATCGAGATCAAAGTTCTATGAATGCGTCGAGAAGGTGATCGAAGCTCGGCGGAGTGGCTGCATCGACGAAGATGGCAACATCGTCAAGCCACTCGACGAACTCCTCAAAAAGAATGCAGAGAAGACCGAGGAGGTGGTTGAGGTGGAGGGTGCCGATGGGAGGAAGAGAAGAGAAGCACCTCGTGTTCCGAACTACAGAGTCTCAGTGGTTGAGCCACGACCGAGACCAAGAGCCAGGCTCATCAAAGGCATCCCTCCGACTTACGTTCGTCCTGACAAGCTGAGGAAGCGAAAAGAGATGGAGGTGGTCCAGCAGCAGCAATTGCGACAAAGGCAGAAGCAACAGAGACGGGTATCTCCGGTCATTGTTGACGGCGTGATCACTCAGAGGTTGATCACGCCGACGAACTCGAGCGACGAGGAGGAGGGTGGACCAAAGCCGGATAGGATCACGGCGGTGTCCAATCCGATGTACAGGGAGAGTTTCCCCCTACCCGAGGAAGATGACGGATCCGAAGGCTACGCATCAGCCAGCGAGGTCGACCATTTTGAATTCAACCCGACAGCGTTCCTGGAACGGAATCGGACATCGGGGAATCCGCTGCACCACCACGTTCACCGCAACCACGGCGACTCTGATGAATCGAGCGAGGAGGTCGATGTCGACGATCTCGACTCACGATCAGCATCACGGAGGGTGAGATTCTCAGACGATGTCCAAGATATTGAGAACTTCATGACGAGTAGAGATCGAGTCAGGTCCAGTAACATTTTCCCAGACCCGACTGCGCTCCCGCTTCACACAAAGATTGATCTCTTTGAGAAGGTGACCTGTATGAAAGCCATTCGTCCCCCCTCATGAATCGGCACAGCGATCCTGGACCAAGGATCCCACCTAGACCAAACGTCTCCAGACTCCAGAGCTGCACCACCAAGGACAAAGTGAGTCTCTTTGAAGAACTTTCCAACCCCGAGCTTCGGCCGGTCCCTCCTCCTAGACCCAGGAGGCGAAAGCTGGAATCAAAAATGAACGAAACGAAACTCAAAATCAATTTCTTTGAGCAGCTGTCGAAAAGTCCACCATCTTCTGCGTCATATTTGACAAACAGAGCAAGCACTCCTTGTTTGTAGCGGCGCCAACAAACAATCCATTTTTATACGAACTTTCATCCTTTTTTATATGCCATAACGGTCAATTTTTGACGTTAAAACCATTCAGCTGTATATTGTCTATGTAGGAACATGAAGTCTTGAATCTTAACTTCGTCAACTGTAATTGGAATGTGTGCCCTTTTGAGTAAAGTCATACAGCGTATATTAATTGTGTGCAACGAGCTTAATAAAAAAAAAATTATAAAAACAGCTGTAAATTGGAAATTCATCATCGGAGGGACATGGAAATATTGATTTTTATTTGATGCTTTTCAAAACAAATTACTTTACGTCCATCAACATAAGACAATTGATCGAAAAACTGATTTGTTTGTGTTATCACACCAAAGGACGAAATGAAAATTTGTCGGCGTAGATGCAAAACAACTCAATGTGATTTTATTTTGTTCAAGAAAACAAACAGCTGAGACTTCCCCATATGATTCAGCAAAGCTGCATGGATGTTTGAGCAGGGGAGAAAAAAGGGAGCTGATGAGGCCTCTGAATATTTGCGACCTGTGAGCGAGGATGCATCCATTTTAACTCATCCAGTGCCACAGCGGTAACTTCTTTGGAACATCAATGTGTGTTTCGGAAGCAGATTGTTAATCGCAATATTTCACCGACCCGGGATATTTTCCCGTCCCCAGAATGGAGGGCCAGTTTCCTGATTGTCCAGAAGAGCTGCAAAACAAGAAATTAACCCTTTGCCTACCGCTGATTATGTTTAAACCATGCAGTGCAACTGGAATGACCGTAATTAGCATCATGAGGCGCAGCAACCTGTTTAGTTATTCGCTCGATAAACTTTTGGGCGACGCGCCAAAAATTGTCATTTGACCTTTAGGAAATATTTCTGCTATGCAGCATGATTTTTTTATGTTAATACTTTTGGGGTTGTTATTTGGAAGTGATCTTTTGTGTTGAATTATTTTTTGGATTTTCCTTAAACTAATGGTGCTCATGTTAGATATTGGATAATAATCTTTATGCAAAATATTTTGATTTTTTTTCCCCCATGGTAAACATGTTGTCGAAAACTGTACCTTAAAGTAATTGTGTTCATGATAGTTTGTCATGTATATTCGATGTGCTTCTGATTTCATTGAGTTCATAAATGTAAGCCTATAATATTTTTCGTTTCAAGACCGTCAATCTGGTTTAGTGTTGCCAAAAAAAGATAAGGGGATGGCAAAATCCTAGAATATACAGTACATTACTTAACGCATCAGAATAATGGCATTAAAATCTTACTTCATATCAATTCTAAATGGTCAGAAAATATTAAAAGTGCAATGATATCTACTCGATGTTGGCTACCTACTGGATAGCTTTTTGCATGTTATAGGGGTTATCCGTAATCAAACTCTTTAATACACGAGCTGAAATGTAACGCGTTTAAGAAAGAAGCAATGGCCGAGGTGGTAAATGTCAGTGACAAGATCACAGAGCATCTAATTAGAGCAACTCATAAGAGGTGCCAAGTACTTATCTAACAACACAAAAAGGGAAATGGTTACGTAATTCTATATCATGAGATCGTTGACTGAATTAGGAGTCGGACATCATGTGATGAATAGGAGGGAAGCTTGCCAAAATGTTCAGCATCCCATAAGGTTTTCAGAATAATTAAAAACGAAGTGACTTCCTTCTTAAGATCTACCCTGCCCTTGTAGCAGAACACAAAACCATTTATATATCGACTTAATCCTTGTCAAATACATGGCAATCGATGCAGCAAGTAAGGAAACGATCTCAAACGTTAATACGAGGACCGCTCCTTAAGGAGCCAAGGGGGTAATCCTGGGACCTGGGCGGAGGTAATCCGTGCATCCAAAAACGGACATAGGATTAATTTGGTCACCCCTGGTAGATGTTTTGAAGGAGCTTATTATTTAATAAACCAGAATCATTTCAGGAACAGCGGCTACTCTGCTCCCAAATTGAGCATCATCAATTATGCAGAAATTGAATATAAGCATGTGATCCACATGAATTAATGTTCAGTCCTTGGTTGTTTGAATGACAGGTACTAATTTGCATAAATTTAATGCGTAAGGCTCTTTAAGCGTTTGAAAGAAAATCACCTTTTAAAAATTGAAGTCAATTAGGTTTTTTAACTCAACGATGCTATTATCTTTCTTGCTATTGCTTGATTCTAAAATGACTCATGAAGCCGGTGCAACAGACCGAAGATTAAAAAGTCATTCATAGTTGAAAATTCCAAATTTAGAAGCGACCTCTTGTCTCGATCTCTCGTCGCTTTTATAAGAAAATTCACCGCGTGTTTCTCACCCTCCGATTTTATCGGCCTTCCTGATTTAAATTAAATCGGATCTGTGATCAGGGGATCTTGTGGCAATTCGAATACATTTGATCAAGTTTGAGATGATTTGCCACCGGCTGACCGTGCAGACCTTTTGCTTGAGTTCGATTTTTTATTATATTTTTATTAAAAGAAAGAGGGAAAGTACAGAGACGGACGGAAATTCTTCGTTTGAGCCCCCAAGCGGGACATCCTCGCCCTCCTATGGAACCATTAGGGGGGTGAGTCATGCCCCCCTTAGAAGACATTCAGGGGTGCATGGTATTAATGCTAAAGGCCGGTTTTAGACAGACCAGAAACAACTGGATGAACGGTCGTAAATAATTGTTTTAGCAAAGTCACTTTGAATTTAATTTGTAAGTAGCAATTATTGAAATATGTCAGGTTTAATGATAAATGTCTTGAATTTTCTACTGAGTATGAAATGCGGGTCTTAGGAGTATGACGATACAATTAAAATGATTTAAATGTCTTAGATAGACTTTGTTCCCAATATACTGCATAATGGATCGATACAAATTGTTACAATAATATTCATGCTTTTTAATCAGTTTCTAACTAAACGTTACAACTTGATGTTTAACGAGAAAATTTAAGGATTCAAAAGCTGTCTAATGTTCGTACACCCTTTTAAAAAGGTGCATTTTAAAACACGTTTCCCTCATATTCAGAACCCCAAGATTTATTTTTCTTATTGATGGTTGCATTACAATTTCAAGAACCCTAAAACGTTCTAATAAGGCCAAAATTTGATTTTCTATAACCATTTGAAGAACTCTTAACGTTTATTCAAAGCATATTTGAGGGTTTCCCCTGAAGGACAATCAAGAACCGTTTCAGAAGAAAAAAAAAAATTCTCAGAGACAAATGACGTTTTTGCCATCAGAATAATCACCTAAGTCGATGCAATTTATTAGTCCAGATTATATACGACTTGTGTTCTCCTGAGTCGAACAGATTTCTGTGGTTTCATCATATTCGACTTAGCAGAGTTACCTGTATACATAAGACTGCAACAAAAAAGTGCCGAACATGAAAAAACTTACATCGGCAATATATACTCGTGAACCGATTTTTATTTTGACGGTAATCTCCACGAAATAGGTAATTTTTTTTTTTTTTTTTTTTTTTTTGGGGGGGGGGGGTTATTTTATTTATTTATTTATTTGTTTGTACAGTTTTTAAGTATTTGATACAACTTGAGCCAGAAAATTATGAAAGTTGCGAAAGAATTGTTAATGTTCATCCGAAACTTAAACTGCAAAATGCCCAACACGAAACGACTTACCTGAGTATTAATGCGTGCTATATTTGTGTATGCATCATGTTCTTGTCATTAAAACATTACAAACTTGTTCGTCGGTGTTCAGGGCTATTAAGGGTTGAAACAAGATTTCTTTGAGGAAATCTAAAGAAAGCGAAAGTGACATCTCTTGAGAGTGAAGTCAAGGTACGTGGCTGGCTAATTTTAGACTTTAGGTTTCCCGTCTTGGTCTAGCTGGCCCATCAATGGATCTCCGTTTGGGAGGCTATAAATGGCGACAACCTGTCAAGAATAAGAAACGCTCAATTTCCCCCCTCTGAAAAGAGGAGAAGAAGAAATGAATGAGATGAAGTTAAACACAGAATGAGAACAGGTTCTAGGACACTACCCCAGAAAATTATCCCCAGGAGAACTCCCCCGTCAAAAATCTACCCCCTATAACTATACACCTAACCCTAACACTATTTCTGGGGTAGTTGTCCCGGAGTAATTGTCAAGGTGAATATGTCCTGATACGCTCAACCCCCCCCCCCCCCTCGAAAGAGAAGAAGAAGAAACGAATGACATGAAGTTCAACACAAAATTAGAACAGAAAGATAAATATCTTTTTCCTCTCTCCCTATCACCTTTATCTGTATGGTATTTTCGGTGTCGGTAGAGTTTTTGATTATCTGAATTTCATTTCTTCACGTTTGTCATTGGGGAAATTTAGGGTAAAGGTATTTTTTTTAATAACTGTTTATTATATTTTATTTGAACTTCAGATAAACTTTTTAAAAGCCAGACGAAACTGAAGAACTATTGAATAAAAATGTACGAGACGAATCAAGAGCTTCTTGACTGTACTTTGGTATCCATAAAAAAAGTTTCTACCCACGGTTGATTTAGGATAAACAAGTCAACTGATAATCATGACAATTAGAAATGTTATTTTGTTACTTATGAAATGCTATAAAGTCACTATTGTTGAAGGTAAGGTGCAATTTTCGACAACTTAATATGTTTCATATGAATGCTGTTGTTGGTTAATTTTAATAACATTGTTTCTGCCTTCTAATAAATTTACAGTATATGTTCCTAATATACAGGTCAAAACTTTGTACTATTTTCGCTTGACTCTGTATTAATTATCTCATTGAGTTCATAAAAATCATATATTTCACGCCAAGGGTGAATTCGCCTACCCCCTTTTCGTTTCTTTTCAAGTTGATTTTAACTCAATTATTTTTTTTTTAAAGAAATTAAATCAAATTATTTACACGTTGTTGTTTTATGATCTCAACAATAGGATTGTTAATAAATTATTGCAAACGCAGAGTGTATTTCATGTTGTAGCAAGAAAAGCTGCCCTCTTTCTTACACTTTTTTTTTAATAGTGCATAATATTGTCAAAATAGTAGATATAAAACTAGTAATTTTTCCTGCGTTATACGTAGCGTACAGTTTTAAAAGCGTTTTATAGATAGTGTTACTTAGTATAGGTAAATGCTGGTATTCGCTCCATGGTAAATGGTAAACTTACAATATTTTTATAATTATTTTGCAAGATAAGGTGGGGATATGTATTAGAAGGTGAAGTCTTTCCCTGGTCAGTAATTATGAGGATTTTTATAAACTCAATGAGAACATTCAAATTAACATTTTGAAACATTTAAGTGAAACTATTTTGTGTGTAAATGAAGTTTGAAAACATTTTTTAAATACAATGATGATCTCTTGCTTCAAGCCGGCTGCGTCTTATATTCAAATAAAATTGAAGCATATTTTTTTTTACATTTCAATATATATAATTGTAGAGATTCTCTGTTGTTATCATTCACTGGTTGATGTGTATAATGGAACCGTATCATGAAAATTATAGATGGTATGACAGTGATGATTGTGATGATGTTGATGATCAAGATGATGATGATGATGATGACGATGATGATGGTGGTTGTGGTGATATGATGATGATGATGATGATGATGATGATGATGGTGATGATGTGATGATGATGATGGTGATGATGACGATGATGATGACAATGATGATGACAAATGATGGCGGAGCTATTGATAATGCTGATGATAATAGTTTCATAAGTTTTCTTTCCCTGTCAATAAACTTTTATTTAGATTTTCAGGACTATAGACTGGCATATTTATTTACATTCAAAACAGGAGTTATGAATTAAACAAATCAAACTATTAAAAAAAAAGTAACTGAGCTATCATTTAACAAAATATCAATTGATATTGATCGCTTGGTATATCCTTTGATTTATATGAAATTATATAGCCACATTATTTTGTAATTTTTTAAATTCTTTATGATATTGAATATTATTTCAGGCGTATACAGAAGTTCATTAGTAAACGAAGTATCAACGTACAAAATTAAGTTCCAATTTTGCCCAATTTTGTCCAATAAAATTAACAGCATTCGATTTTCCGCATATGATTAGCCTTGATTCGATAATTCAATTATCCTAAGCTTCATAATTATGTAGACAGCATAATCCCCTTTCCCTTTCCTGTTAAATTTCCAACCGAACGCCAACCTGTAATATATAATAATCATTAGCCAAATTCGATAAGCAATGGCAAATTTTCATTTCCATTCGTTTTTTTATTCACGTAATTCACTTAATTATCTGGTGACATAGTAATTTAGTCCTCATTTAAATGTGATGTGCCCATAGCAATTATCTTCCTACAACGTGGATTTCAGCAGAGCTTTTTTGGTGGAACTATTATCCAGATTATACGCCCTAGATATCCCGCTGCCAGTATTTCAAAACTAAATACGTGATTCTGCTGACGTTTAAATTGTCTCAATCTTTGCTCTTATTGGTAGTATTATATCAGATACAGGCCGACAATGTATTTTAACGAATACCCCCACCCCAAGATGAAATCATTCTCGGTCAACCATTTTATTAGAGTAACAAACTAAAACAAGTTATAAGTCAACTTGTTTTCACCATGACAAACAATAATATTTTTAGACAAGTAATTTATTCATTTGTCTCCAACGGTAGGAACCATGTTGGTAGAAACACACGCAACTGATGTGTGATAAATTGAAACCAGATAGCTATGAAAATAATCATAGGCTGCCCGGGCGGGATTCGAACTCACAACCTCTGGATTGCTGGACCAGCGTCATAACCACTAGACCACCTGAGTGCCCGTAGCGATTAAGGTTCAAACTATCCCATGTGCATGAATATCAAACGTAAAGGAATTTACGCCGTTGGGATGTTAAATAGACAAGTAATTTATTTATTTGTCTCCAACGGTAGAAACCAGGGGGGCATTTCATTAAAGGACTTGTCGGACATTTTATCCGACAAATTTGCTCTCAACCAATCAGATCCAAGCATTTCAGTAGCTTGGAACAGTTTGTCGGATAAAACGTCTGACAAGTCCTTTGATGAAACGCCCCCAGGTTGGTACACACGCAACTGCTGTGTGATAAACTGAAACCAGTAATAATTAATATTTTTATTAATGATGCATAGGGGGAAATATACATCGTAATGTTCAGTGACGTAGCATGGATTCGGATATTGGGGGCTCAGTAATGGGGGGTGTCTGTGGTCTACTATATAGTTGGTCAATTTTTTTTAATTATAGGAGATTGTCATAGCCAGAAGGAAATATAGAATTTATCTCTTTAGAATAGGAAATCCTTTTTTATTTTGGGGGTGCATTCGATTGCCGGGGCATGTCCTCCTTCAATGACTTTGCATGCCATAATACTCCATCTGACAAAAAGGTAATGTTCTCTCTTTTGATATTTAGAATAATATGAAGAGATATTGTGTGGTGTCAAGCCTGGAATTTAATCTACTGACACGATACGAGGAAGTTATTTTCAAATATTCTAGCATCAGCATAAAAGGGAGGGGGTGGTTTTGACAGACGTGTATTAATCAGATGTGATTATATACGTCTGGGACCAACCTTTAACGTCACGATGAAAGATGTGACTGGGATTCGAACCTGTGTCCGATCCGTCAGTTTTTAGGATAATGCAGAGAGCTGACAAAGAGCGTTACCGCTCGACCACCTCCTGAATCTTGATTATTTAAGAAAAAATGAATTACTATATGATTGTATACAATTATGCAGTGGTCACAACTTGCCGTACGTTTGACGTGCAACTCCCTATACGACGGATTTCGTAGAAAAATTCTACGTCGCAAGTACGTACCTGCAGGCACGTTGCATGTACGACGTGCAGGAAGTTTTTACAATACCCTTTAATACTACAGAAACCCAGGAATCGAAGAAATTGACCCACGACGGCTACATGCAACGTGCATGCAACGCAGGGCTTCGTTGCATGCACATGCCTTGTAGCCTACGACGTGTCGTGACCGCTGCATTATTTGTGAATGTAAATCCACTAGTGATATGGCAGACAAAGAGATTAACAATAATCATGATAATAAATGATAATCGATCCATTGTTCTTGAATAGCAATACGAGTATTGAATTAAATCAAAGCATTACAAATCAAGGATAATCGCTTTTGAACTTAAAACATTAGACTTGAAAGCAGGTGGGGATTAAGTATGGATCAAAAGAAGACAACTGGATGGACTTTTAGTCGTGAATCTCAGATTAACATAATCAGAAAACGATTTAATGCTGTACGATTGGCCATCGTCCACTATTGTTCTTGCAATTATAATAGGGATGAACGAGTTAGTGCCAAATGTTTGAACAAACTTTCCTTTTCATTTTACTCAGTTACACGATATCAGGTCAAAAATGAAAAAATACAATCATTTCAGGGAACATTCATCAGTCTCATTTTGCTTTGAGGGATTTACTTAAGAAGAATTGTGTTCCCAATAAATAAATAATCGTATCATCTATTTTTTACTTAATTGTCAACAATTTTCTCTTGATCTTCAGAATAGACATTCATTTTTCGGATAATCGACCATATTTATACTTTATTTCACTTTTGGATGAACGAACCTTATTTCGTTTTTGAAGAATGAATCGGGTTCTATTCAATTTCGGATTCATTTAACGAACCATATTTCATTTGTAGAGAATCTTTTCTTCGGAATAACAAACATGTCGACTACCTAGCTGTAAACGAAGCAAGTAAGAATTTAAGCAATTTCTCTTCAAAATGATAGACTCTATAAAATTCATCATTTCCAAAGATGTCAACACTTCTGACACACAAGTGGCTGTCTACACCTCCTTAACCCGTAAAATCCTCCCGAAAAGAAGAAAGAAAGAGAAAAGGGTGAAGAATAGGGAACTAAAATTACACCGTGACGTGATTAAACCCCATTTCCGACCACGGTCACTGAAAATAACTTTCCAATTTATAAAAATCAAGAACCGTTTAATAAGATCGAGTGAATCATTTAGGTTAAAATCAATTGTTTGGCATCAAAGTCATTTATTTAGCGAGTCTTCGTTTTGACCTATTTGTCAGGTGTTGAGACCTAAAGCTGCTGGATTTGATTGTAATTGAAGTAGTCCCACTTATTCATGTGAAAGGAAATCCCTAACAAAAATGTAATTTTCATTTTTCGGGAACCATCAACCCCATCCTTATAGTCTTTACCTAGTCTTGCTTCCGGAGTCCCTGCGGCGTCTCCATCAATCTTATTTTTCTCTAGAATGTCGCGACGACGTCTCCGCGATATCAGAGACTCGTGAGTCGCGAACTATAGTCGCGGACTATAGTCTCAGTCTTGACTCCTTTTTTTTATTAATCTCATATTGTTGACAATGTGTTGTTGTGATTTTTTTTTTTTTTTTTTGGGGGGGGGGGTTTGTTTGTTAATTTTTGTTTCTTTGTTTGTTTGTTTGTTTGTTGCTTTTGATTAATTGACAAACACACTTATTTTTTAAACAGATAATTCATGACATTAATTTTACGAAAAGAACCACTTTTTGTTTCTCCCTCCAAATGGTTAAATCCTTCTTACACAAAGTGCTTTGCAAACTTCAATCTGAAATGAGTGACAACTGTGGAGTTATCAAAGATAAAAAGTGTATAAATTTCCCTTTGTTTCTAAAACACTCAGGAGAAAAAGAATGACTAACCCAAAGAGATCATCCCAAAGTGCATGCTATCGACCTAATACATGAATCATTATGGAAGACACACGGACGTTAACCAAAGGCATGAGTTCAAAAGATTAATGAACAACAGGAGTACATAAATTGTATGAAATAAAAGCCGGACAAGTCTGAAATGAGATTTGAATGGAATCTTAAGTCTGGAAGAGTGCCATACTGGACTTTCCACCGAAATCAGAGTTCCTCCCTTTGGGTCAAATCTGGAGAAGATTTCGTAACAAAGACGACCAACTTTCCAACCATTGTCACGACAAAGGGTGGAGATGTGTTGATGAAGAGGGGTATCCCATCCCAGCCCCAACCTCTCCTTCTCCCCCTCCCCTCCCCTCACACCCCCCCCCCTTCTCTCTCTCTCCTCTCTCTCTCTCTCTCTCTCTCTCTCTCCTTCTCCTCTCTCTCTCTCTCTCTCTCTCTCTCTCTCTCTCTCTCTCTCTCTCTCTCTCCTCCTCTCTCTCCTCTCTCTCTTCTTGCCATGTTGTGGTGTTTTATGGAGGCCGGGTAAAATAATACATTGACTTTAATTAATCATTTCTAATTTTTCTATCAGAGCTGTTTGGTAGTCAAACCCTTAATTATAGCATTACAAATAAAATGATTTAATCCAATTTAGTATAAGAAATCATCTGTTTGTATGAGAATCAAAATATTTTTAAAAAACATGCAGTTATTCGTTCTTGTCTTGTTCAGAAATGTAAAAGTAATTTGGTTTGGTTTCAGCTTTCACGTTTATTCTTGTCTTTTGTTTTCCTCTAAGACAAACATCATCCATTACTTTTGTCTTTATTTCAAGTTTGATCACCTAAATACTCATCTGCCAATATGCAAATTGGACTTGAATTGAACGACAAAATCGTTAATGTTTTTGTGTTAATGCGGCTCATGATAGGCCCTATTACTGATCAGGAAAAATAGTGAAAGATTAAATTCTTATTCATTATAATAAAAAGAAAGCAATGGTGTATTTTTACAGACCAGACTTCTTCTTTTTAACAGCTTAATATAGTAATCAAAAAAATAAATAGACTTATTATTTTGCTGAAATAGAAGGATGCATTATAAAGCGAGTTATATAAGTAAAACGATAAATTTGAAATCCTCATAATTATTATCTTTTATTTCCACTTGACACGGTTGTGGTCAAACTTGTTAGCTGCACGTGATCATATTTGATATTCCCTAATTTCTAATTAAGATTAATTGGAACAGATTAAATTGGGAGCATTATCATTTGGCAATTTGACAAAATTACTCGATAGCAAAACATTGAATAATCGCTGGTGCACACGCGAAAGAAAATAATTGACATCCTTTAATCGCCACAAATCTTCTACAAAGTGCAATGGGAGTTGTGTGATATAGATGAGAGCATTTCATAAAACATTCCCGCCAAGAAAAAGAATAAAAGCTGAATTAGCCAAATCAAAGGTTTCATTTATGTTTTAACTCTAAACCTGCGAAGATAAGCCTATATATTTTTAAATTTCTCCCTTAACTCCCATCCTCAATCATGGGAGGATTTTGCTAAGCTGAATTTAGAAATATGATAACTAATCAACAAAATTCAAAGCTGATCAGTTGGTATAATTTGAAATAGGTGGATTTATTTTTTTAGAATCTTGACGGAACAACGTTTGAGTCATTAGACAGTGTGTCCAACAATGCATTAACAATAACAACATCAAAATCATCGAAGTCAAAACAGTTTTTTAATCACAATCTCATTAATGATTATTCAGTGATTATTTAATGATGCATGTTTTAATAACGATCAAATTAAGCATCAAGACTCGGCTTCATATTTTCCTGAAAAACACTGTGACACTGCAGACTCGATATAGATTACAAACAATCCGTATTATCGTTATCTTCAAACTCCAGACAGGTCATATTTTCAGCTATGCAAAATGAAGAAATTTAATCGCTAATCAACAAGTTGATTATATGAATATGCAATATTACACATCATTCCCCCGGTCTAATTCAATATCGCGACAGAGCATATCTACACTGTTAGAAAAAATGAAACAAGTTGTTTTAAATCTTAAACAACTGCGTGTTAACCGGTGAATCGCACAGCGTTGTTTAAAAATTAAACAACCTGTAGTTGTTTAAAGCTTTAACACTCTTGTTGTTTAAAAGTTTAAAACAACCTGTTGTTTAATGGTTGTTTAAAATATCAACAGTATTGTTTAACGCTTTTATCCAAAAATAAAAACGCTCCAATTGTTGGTTAACGCGGACGGGTGTCGAACTCACGACCTTTCAATTATAAGGCAAACGCTCTATCCACTGAGCCAACACATCAGTACATACATTTAATTAATGTGTGAGGCATAAGTCCTTCATCATGACTGAAATGTTGCGCTGATTTACCTTGCATGTAACGAGTGATGCGATTAGCTCATGACTATCACGTGACATTTGCTCGGCCTGCTTAAACAAAAACCTGTTTAATACAGTGTAATATGTCTCTAAATAGGTCTTGTTTAAGGCTATAAAACCTCGCTTTTCCGGTTTTAAACAACAATGTTTAAATATGAAACAAAAGTGTTTAACTTTTAAACCAACATTTTTTTTAAACAGCGAAATTTTTAAACCGCGTTCTAACAGTGTAAGCAGCTAAACTGACTGATTTGTTGACTCCCTCTTTTAGGTATAGTCAAGTTTTGCTATGGTAAGCATACTGTGGGAGACATGTTTTGATGCATAAAAGAATGGTCGAAAACAGAACATTTTGAACTTAATATTTTGTTATTTTGACGGATCATCTCTCAACAGCTGAAGATTGAGTCTTTGGATCGCTTTAGTTAATTTGAACGATAGGCCATGACTAAGCTGCTGCTTTAAGTCATGTGAGATTAACCTTGGGTTGCCTGAATGATAGCTCCTCCGTCTGATCTCTGTTCAAGTCAACATTTGAGTCACTAGAGAGTCGGTTCTTTTACGTCAAAACATGACACAGATTTACGTGTGTGGGACTGATCTCAACTAAACGGCTGCGGTTTGCTAATAATGTAATACAATGTCCTTTTGTTCATCTTTGCTTCTCTGTCATCATTGCTTCATTCTTTCATTATTTACTTTCTTTCATTTCTATCGTTATCTTTTTTCTTTCTTTCTTTTTTCTTTTTAAATTCGTAAGGTTTGAAAATACCCCTCGTGACATAAACAGTGTCCCCTTTCTTACTTAAAAGAGGTGTCCTTTTTATACTGAAAATGGATCTTATTAAATAAAAGAGGACAAATGAAAGTTCAATTCAAAGATGCCATTAACAAGCGATTACCCAATAAAGAGATAAGTGAATAAGCATCATTATATTTAATTTCAATCATACAAAACTAGTGGGAAAGTTGTTGTTGTTCCCGCTCTGTCGCTATGCGACGTTGCGTTTTAAAAATGACAAGCGATAATGAAAAGGCCTGGTTAAAAAAAATAAAAATAAAAATAAAAAACCTATTGCTGTGAAAAAGTGTTGTCAGAAATGAAACATTTTTTTTTTTAAAGTGCCCTTTTCACTGAATGGTATATACCAATGTATTTCACATCTCATTATGTCTAGGTCAGCAATATCATAAATAAATATAAACGGCTTTTTAGGAAAGTAGTTGCACTAATGAGAAGAGAGAAGGGACGAAGAAAAGTAAACTATATGAATTCATTTTTCATTAAATTAAAACATAATTTCGCGAACGAATGTTTCAGAATAAATAATCATGATTTAATTTTTTATTTTGCCAGCAGATTAGTATGATAATACCGCCAAACATGTTTTATTGATTATTTGTTTTATCAGTATATTTTATTTTAATTTGATTTGGAAACATTTCCATTCTGTTTTGATCATAATAAAACATATTTCACAAAAACCAAACAATCGATTTAAAAACTTAGTATAATTTTTTTGTTTTTAAGTATATTTCATTTTTTTTTTTTTTTTAGTTTTTATTTCTTCCAAACAATACAACATAACAACCAATAAACGTACATTGTATTCATACTACAGAGATAATTGTTCATAAAACAAATCATAATATTACTTATATCACTGTGCATTTTGTAATACAGCAATGTAAAACAAAACTTATACACCGTAAAGGCACATTAAACATTAAATTAAAAAATATAGGATGAAAGGATTATGTAGGGGAGACCGGGTATGGAAGTTACACGGGTCAGTTGTTACAGTTCTCAGTGTGCTAAGATGGAACAAGAGAGGATGTGCTAACTGGCATCTAGGGTAGATGTAGGGAATACCGGCCACTTAAGCTCATTTGCTTAATTAGCACATGAAAACAATAAAATCACAAAAGAAAAAGATTCTCATTGCTTAGCTACATCATTCAACTTTATTTTCCAAAAAAATTGAGGTAATCAAATATTTGTTGAGGCAGTTATATGCAAATAATGACGTCATCGTAAATTGTCCGGCATTCCCTACAGTGTAGGAAATACCGGACAGTATGTTTTTACCCTTTTTTTGTATAAACATCTGTCTGGAAGCACTGATTTGAATGTAAACCATCAACTTAACATGTTTGTATTGATTTTTTATAACATTATTCATTTTTAGAAGATTATATGCATTTTACTATAAAATTTCAAAACACTCCGAATAACTTTATATGTCATGTAGATCATGACATATCACAATAATAATAATAAAGAGAAATAGACATTTCAAAATTGTCAAAAAATTTAATAAATAAATATAATACATTATTTATGCAACTTACTATTTGATCTACAATGCTTAGCAACTCAACCCGGAAGTAAAACAAACAACCGTCCATGTGTTGTCCGGTATTCCCTACACAAAAAATGACTGACTAGCACTTTTCAACACACTGCCACCCCAATACACAGGCTTTGTACAGTGCAAACACTCCATACACGTTTGGCCCACCCTCCACACATGTCCATAATGCATGAAATAGAGGTCATGCCCCAATTCTATTTTTATACCATCACATTTTCTAAAATGTCAATTTTTACATCAGGCCATTTTTCAGGCTGCAAATTTTCCTACCTTGACAGATTGTGGTAGTTTTCTCGGAGATTTCTCACCTGTTGTTGTCGAATACAGCATTCAACCTTCCCAGACAGACCACCTGACCAATAGATGCCGGTATTTCAACTCAGTTGATATTATGTTGGCAGCTAGGCTGGACATGTGGTGACCGTCCGATATTCCCTACTGTCCGGTATTCCCTACATCTACCCTATATACAGCCTACACATAGCTGTAATGAACTGCCGGTCGTGAGGTTTCTCCATTGTTTTATTTAAAAAAGTAAATCAACAAAAACCATTTTTTACAGTTCAAAGTAAATTTTTGACAAAAATTGAAATTTGTAATAGCTCTTACAACTGAAGGCACATGATGATAGTCTGGTATTGTAAATATAGTACATGTATGTCACTAATATACCCCCTAGCCATGCCCTGTAATTCTGCCTAATGACTGTGCTACAGTTGATTTCTGAGTGTAAAATCACCCATGGGGTAGGTTGTTACAACAACCTACCCCATGTTGATGTAACAACTTACCCCAATTACATTACATAGGTAAATTTACATTTTGTCTCAATTTTCAGGTGTTAATATTTTTATTTTTCTATTATTACTTTTGTCTATTCTAGAGCTCTACTTGATCTACTGTTAACGATGTCAAGAAACTGGAAAGTTGAAATTAAAGTATGGTATAAGAGATTTACACATTGTCAACTTACCCCGTATGTTTACATATTGTAACAATTGACCCCGTATGGTGTAACAACCTACCCCGTATATGGGGTAGGTTGTTACAAAAAAATGTCTTCACTAATTAAGCTGTAGTTAATTAGTGTTTACATGTTTTCAAGTTGTATATGCCTCAGGTTTTAGCCAACATAATAGGCTAACTACTGACCCAATATGGAGTGCGTGAGTTCTTTCATTAGAATTATCTGGCCCAAAATGTGAATTTTGTAACGTCCATACCCGGTCTCCCCTATATAGAAAAGAAAAAAAAAACTTATATTACAAAATATAATTACTTGTATAATCGATTAAAGGCTTGCTGAATTAAACTGATATTTTATTTCTGAAGATTAAAGAAATAGTATTTTGTTTGTTTCTATAAGATTATAAATTGATAAAAATTAATAGAATAGTTAGTTAATATAAAATTCTTAAAATTGACCTATGGCAAAGCCATGCTGACAAACCCGTCTCAAATTTGTTACAAAGTAGTTTCCGCTAAGTGAGATACCACATCGAGAGCGCTGATAAACCGCGAACATGGCTGGAGCCAACCATCCAAGTCAACACACGTGATTATGCGGCCTTGTCATGATCGATTATAACTTGGAGAAAATTAAACTTGGTGGGGGAGGGGTATTTTTTGGAAAACAAACGCTGGCAAATGACGGCTCATATAAATCAAGACAAATCACACTTATTTTGAGTATCTAGCCCTGAGTACAAATTTACGAATTCTAATCATTTTATTGTTTTCTTGTTGATCTACCTCATAGCAGATGATGTCCTAAACGATCTGATTTATTTTTACATTTTAATCGATTATATTAAAATCTTATAAATTGTTCAGATATGTATATTTTGTCATATTTAAAACATTAAAATTCATTTAAATAACATAATTACGGACGAATTGCAAAGCAATGATAAAATATGCATGCTTTAAGTATTTGAATTTAATCAGCCTGTCAATTATGTTAACCCTGAAAGATTATTTACTCTTATTTTATGAGATTAAATAAATTCCCCTAATGGTCTCATAACAGACCAACAGTACACGCAGCAGCCCTCCCGCTATCAGGGGGCTGCACCTTTTGACCTACTTTTGGAAAGGGCCCTGTGTACGGTTAGCTCCCGTGCTCGGACTCAACATTTTACCGATGAAAGTAAGAAACCATCATACTTCTCTACCTGTTGTCTACATAGTTGCTTAAAGGGGAATCCAACCCAAGGAGAGAATCAACCTTACAGGAAAGAGGAAAATGAGAGGAGCAATCTAAAAAAAGTTTCATCAAAATCGGTTATAGAAGTTTGAAAAGTCTAGTTGTTCCTTCTATGGGGATCCTCAAATTGGCATCATCGGCTTCAAAATGGCCGATCTTATGGACAACTCTCCATTCATTTTGTACAAATTTTCAGATTTTCCCCCATTTTCTTTCAAAATATGTCTTCTTTACTTCTGAGTCCAAAATATGTCATGGGAATATATATTTCACACAACATATGCTGAGCTCAGAAGGATGTAAGATATATTTCGAAATAAAATGGGGACAATCTGAAAATTTGTGTACAAAATGAATGGAGAGTTGTCCATAAGATCGGTCATTTTGAAGCCGATGATGTCAATTTGAGGATCCCTATAGAAGGAACAACTAGACTTTTCTAACTTCCATAACCCTCCTTTTTTATAACCGATTTTGATGAAACTTTTTTTAGATTGCTCCTCACATTTTCCTCTCTCCTGTAAGGTTGATTATCTCCTTGGGTTGGATTCCCCTTTAACACCTCTCCTATACTTTTGCTTTTGAGACGATGTTTTTCCCTGTTTTGATCAATACCATGTGCTGATTTTACTGCCAGGATGGTGACAAGAACGAAAAGACACAAATCAATATCCTCTGTCTTGAGGTTCTTGCATTGGTTACCTGTTAAATTTCGTATTTCATTTAAGATCCTTTTACTCGTGTACCTCTGTACCAACAATGCGGCTCCATCACATCTTTCTGAATTACTCACAAAATATCAACCTGCTAGAACCCTACGGTCATCACAAAAGAATTATGTAAAAACATTATGGTAAACGGAGTTTTGAATATGCTGCCCCAGAATTGTAAAATAACATTCCAGAAAATGTAAGGAATGCAGAAACGGTCGGAAGATTCAAATCTTCTCTAAAGACTTATCTTTTAATTGATAAACATGGTTTTTTGATCATTTCTGCCTTTTCTCTCTTTGTTTCTTCCTCTTTTCTCATGAAAGCGCATTGAGACCTTTTTCAAAGGCATAATGTGCAATTATAAGAATTGCTATATTATTATTATCTGGATGTATATGTCGGGGTCGTATTTTTTGTTTACGCGTGTTCATTCAAAGAGAAAGAAAATCGAATAGATATTGTTATATCCACATAATATTAAAGACCATAAATCCGTGTTGTCTATTTTCCTTCATGGTTTTCTCTCTATCCATAATTTTATCAGGCTATCTACTTTCAAAAAAGACTTTTCTTTTTTCGCCTTTATTTGTCATATTTCTGACATAATAACGTATGAAATACATTTTTTCTATGACATTGTGTTAAGCTTACACTGAAAACCTAACCTCGTCCGTCAATGGACCGACTAGCTTTAAAGCTAGTCGGTCAAGATGGACTAGTTTAAAAGCTAGTCTGTCATGTTAGTCCGTCGAGACGGACTAGCATACAACTGAATCTACATCTCTCAACTTGACGGACGAGCTTTAAAGCTCGTCCGTCTAGCTTGATGCTAGTCCGTCGACGTGATCGACTAGGTCGATAAAAGTAGCTGGGTGGACCCAGTTTACCCATTAAAATGACTGACTAGCTTTTGATACAAATAGTTGCAATGTCGTTTCAATGTACCTTCTCTATTTATTCTGTTTCCGGACATAATCAAGTTGATACATTCTGAAACAAAGGTTGTTTTAGCTTGACAATCTGAAAGCTTACGAAACATAAAATCTATCATGACAAGTATGCAATTAACGAGTACCGGTAGATTCCAAATATTGTTCTTCATTCTTCAATTACAGGCGCAAGGCTAATTGAATACCTTGTTACTATAGAACTCAAGAACCCGCGGTATTTTCTTACAGATTGCTGGTGAATGCCCGGCTTAGCAACAACAGTGAATAGAAGTTGGATACAATCAACATTCTCAAACAAAGGTTGTTGTGGCTTGTCTGAGAGCAATACGATAGCCGAAATAACATAAATCGTGACAAGTATGCCATTCACGAGTAGGTTAGAAATATTTTTCCATTCTTTAATTACAGGCTAATTGAATACTTCGTTACTATAGAACCCATGAACCGTCTATTCTTATAGATTGCTGGTGAATGCCCGGCTTAGCAACAGCAGTGAATAGAAGGTGGTACAATTGATTGAATAACATGCGCATTGCGAAAAGGACATCACTATTAGTTGCATTATCTGTATGTGAATTCCATTTAATGAGCAAACTGTACAGACGCACACTTGATATACCCCGTAAAGCTTAAGATTTTGACTGTAATGGCGATCTCTTTCCTGTGATATGACTGTGTGAGAACTCTTTTTAAATTCCTTATGTTTCAGTTCACAGATAGCGGTATTATTTCACATAGATTAATGCTATAATCACCAACGTGAAAAATTATGTCTTGCCAAATCAGGTAGGCCTACAACAAAAAGTCATGATGATGCAAGCCATGGCGGCGACCCCTGGGCCCCGTGCCCCCCATTATTTGATATTTGCCATAATGTTAACTAATTGTGCCTCCTGTATCAATTCCTGTCTTCCGATTTATATCATCATAATATTTTATTTTATTTCATTTTTTTGCTCAAATTCTTGCGACAAAATGCATGTTTTTAATCGTATCTTTATAATGTATTCTAATATTTCAGATTTGACGTCTCTGACAAGCTGTTGAAGCCATATTAACCTCGTCCGTGCTGCTAGTCTGTCAAGACAGCAGCAAGAACATCGCGGCAGAAAAGCGCGACGGACTAGCTTTCACACCATGACCGACTAGCTGTAAAGCTAGTCCTGCTCAAAAGCTCGTCAGTCTGGGCATCACTACGACTAGCTTTTATGCTAGTCCGTCAAACTAGTCGGTCACGACGGACGAGCTTTAAAATCAGTCTGTCGTGACCGACTAGCTTTAAAGCTAGTCTGTCATGACGGACTAACTTGACGGACTAGCTTTCAAGCTAGTCCGTAGAGACGGACGAGTTTTAAAGCTAGTCAGTCTGGGCATCACTACGACTAGCTTTAAAGCTAGTCGGTCTACCTGTTTAGGTTTTCAGTGTATGGGTAATGGTAAAATCTGAAAAGTTGTGTGCAAAAAGAAATGGAGAGGTGTCCATACAATCAGCCATTTTGAAGCAATTTTGTCAATATCTTCTACAGAAATGTAGTCCCACAAACAGAATTTGTCATTGGATTTTCTTCTTTTGTACAGATCAAGATAAATTTATCTGCTGAAATAGAAGGATCCACTAATAAGGCGAGTTATAGAGAGTGTGTCAATAAAAAGTCCCATCAGTTTGAAGGTGTCTTGTGAAAAGTGTGAACATTCAATCATGGGTTTTTATGATATGTCTTGGTAAATTCATCCTCCTAGCATTATGTTGGTACTATTTTCATTTGGATCTTTGTACGCATGACTGAATAACAGACAAGAAGATCTTTGGAAGACGGTGAGATCTCATTGCGCCAAGTGACTAAGTGGAGATTGAAAGCAAGTGCTGACAGAATATGTATACAAACTTTCCCACACCCTCTCACCACACACACACACGCACACACCCACACATACCAATTCTCCCTCAGGCACACGCAGATTATCATACACACACCCACCGACACAGTAAACGATTCACAATAAAATTTCATATTTTGATGTTTTGTTTACCAAGACCATCACTGAATGTTTGGGACGTAGTAATTCTCTAACAACTGTTTATATGTGTGTGTGTGTGTGTGTGTGTGTGTGTGTGTGTGTGTGTGTGTGTGTGAGAGAGAGAGGGTATGTGTGTGTGTGTGTGTGTGTCTGTCTGTCTGTCTGTCTGTCTGTGTGTGTTTGTGTGTGTGTGGTGTGTTTGTCAAGGGTGTGGGTGTGCCTTGTGTGTTGGTATGGATGAGATAGGATATAATAATGCGTGTGTATGTGTATGAGGAGGGTGTGTGTATGGGTGTGTGAGTGTGTTGATGATGTGGGTGTGTATGTGCTTTGTGTATGTGTAAATTAGGGTACGTGTGGGTGTGTGTATTGGTGCGTGCACATAAGTAATACATTGTCAATTTCTTTATTGTTCACCCAGCCACTTGGCGCAAGTGAGATCTTACTGACTTCGGAACATTGTCTGATATTCTGTCATCCGTGCAAAGATCCAAATGAAAATTGTACCAACATAAATAATTTTGCTAGGATAATGACTCTACCAAGTCGTATCATAAAACCCATGACTAAATGTTCGTACTTTTCACAAGACAACTTCAAAATGATGGAACATTTTTATTGACTCACTCTGTATAAGTAAAACGAAAAGATTGTAATACCCATACAATTATCTTTTATTTCCACTTGACACGATTGTGGTCAAACTTGTTAACTGCATGTGATCAAATTTGATATTCCCTAATTGCTAATAATCAAGTTTAATTCGAACAGATTAAATTGGGAGCATTATCATCTGGCAATTTCACAAAATTAGTCGATTGCAAAACATTGACCTATCGCCGATGCACGCGCGAATGAAAAAATAATACGATATCCTTTAATCGTTACAAATCTGCAATCAAAGTGGGAGTTGTGTGATATAAATGACATTTTATAAAACATTCCCGCTTTGAAAAAAAAATTAAGATTTTGCAATATCAGGGGATCCCAGCGCAATTAGAGAAGAGAAAAGATTTCTTACTTTTATTGGTACATGTTGAGGCCGAGCACAGGAGCTAACCGTACAGGACCCTTTCCAAAAGTGGTCAAAAGTCGCAGCCCTTTATCGGGAGGGTTGCTAGGTCGTCGATAAGTGGTGTTGATTAAGAATGTAAAATAAAAATAAATAATCTTTCATGGTTAACATATTTGACAGACTGATTAAATTCAAATACTTAAAGTATGCGTATTTTATAATTGCTGTGCAATTTGTTAGTACTTATAACAGTGAAATGAATGTTTTTAATATATCTTATAATCATTTTACATCTGAATATTAAAAAAATATACATTTTGGGAATGAATATCTGAATAAATTATTAGATTCTAAAATAATCGATTACAATGTAAAAAAAAATATGTCATATCGTTTAGGCCATCGTCTACTATGAGGTAGATCAACAAGAAAACAATAAAAATATTAGAATAAGTACATTTGTACTTAGGACTAGATACCCTTACTCTGCTTACGTCCTAGGGCATGGGCGTTTTGTCTGCAATGCTTCTCCCCACCCAGGTGTAAATGGGTACCCGATATGCTTGAGCGCTACATACTTGGCCGCTCAGCTATGACCGGGGTAATAATGTGTAAAAAAACATTTTTGTAAAGCGCCATGAGCGTCGTGCATGACTGACCTGAGCGCTATATAAGAAGCCACCACCATTACTATTATTATAATAAGTGTGATTTGTCTTAATGTATTTGAGCCGTGATTCGCCAGCGTTAGTTTTCCATAAAATACCCCTCCCCACCAAGTACTGTATAATTTTCTCCAAGTTATAATCGATCATGGCAAGGTCAATTTTATAAACCCGTGTTGTCTATAATTATTTCTTCGCGGTTTTTCTCCCATATTACGCCATTTACATTCCCAAAGGACATTTATATTTTCGCCTTAAGTTTGCCATATTTCTGACCTTTACATAATAAGGTGTGAAATACATTTTTTCACGACATAATTTTAAGCTTATAAATGGAAAAAAAAAATGCTCCAAATTTTATTGTCCGAAACTGACATCCTTTTGATGGCCCCTTTTTTCGTGGGCCCGGCGGCCGCTAAGCAGCGCCAGATGGCTTTGCTCTATCTCCCTCTTGTTGAACGCCAAACAGGGAAGCAGCAACTACCATTTTTTAACGTCTTTTGGTATGACGCGGCCGGGGATCAAACCCACACCTCCCGATTATGAGGCGGACGCTCTATTTACTGAGCCAACACATAAGCGGATAATGGTGAAATCTGAAAATTTGTGTGCAAACGAAATAGAGATTATCAGCCATTTTGCCAAGTTCAGGATTTTCATATAAATTAGTATACAAGACTTTTCAAAATTCTATAATTCTCCTACTTCATAACTGATTTTAACTATTTTTTCAAATATTTCTAATCATGATTTTTATTTTATTTTATATTATTTATTTATTTATTTATTTGTTTTAATTTTTTTTTTTTTTAATGCTCTATCTCATTCCTATTAGACTGATTCTCTAATTTGGTTGGATTCCCATTTAAGTCATGTTTTACCAGGGTGGTATAATCGGTAGTTTAAAAAAACTGTTCATACGGACCCATTTTATTTGGGGATGGGGCATTGAGATGGGGGTAAATGAGGGTTATTTTGAAATGCAGCAAATATAGTGTGACAGACGCCCCTACAGTAAATTAGGATTCAATCCACGGCCCTGGACCAGATGACGTCACTGATTACATAATTCGAGTTTGAGACTATAAATTGGTTGACTGATTTAGATTGAAATGTGACATTTCTTGGGGGGACAGATGGAGAGGGATAATACTTTATACAGAAAATGGAGACCAAAAGACACCTCCTATATCGTAAAATAGAAACTCAACACCCCTGCATGGCGTTATTGAATATAAATACATGTACACTGTAAATACTGTAAATAGTAAGCCGGTCACTCTAGCAATTTCGGTCAAAAAATTTACCAATGTCTTTCAAATTTAAAAAAAAACTGAAGTTAGAAATTCAATTTGAAGCTCGATTTTCTACGGTGGCTGTTTAAAATGTCATCAAATTGATAAATCAAGTATAATATAGAAAGAAATGCATGAACTAGAGTAATTAAAATGTCATTCCCTACATAAATAAGTCTTGTTAGCAAAGTTAAAGCCAAAAGCCGAATAGCCGCAGTGAGCTATAAGTGCAATGTGAAATTAAGGTGAATTGATATAAAATCATCATAGTAAGTTTTTTTAAATCAAGTCCGCTGATAAATCGCGAACATGGCAGTAGCCAACCACCCGAGTCAACACACGCGATTACGTTACCTTGTCATGATCGATTATACTTGGGGGAAACTTGTAGTTGACTTGGGGGAGTGGTGTTTTATGGAAAATAAACGCTGGCAAATCACGATTCAAATAATTCAAGATAAATCATACTTAAATGGGAACACCTATTCTAATTTTTTTTTCTTGTTGATCTGCCTAATAGCAGACGGATGGCCAAAACGATCTGATTTTTGTTTGTAATCGATTATTCAGCAATCTTATAATTTATTTAAATATTAATTCAAAAAAATGTATATTTGGTCATAATTAAGATATAATTGAGTGTAAAATTGTTGCTAAAATTTAAAAAAAATTACATTAATTTTGGTCGAAATACATTGCAATAATGAAATATAATTGTTTTTATTATTTTAATACAGTCAGTCTCTATGATACTTTAACTACAAAAGATAATTCATTTTTATTTAATCAAAAAAATAAACTGTACAAAGTCTTTACAACAGACTAACAGACTATCGTGTAACCACGAGTCTCGCTATTAATAAACTTCTTTTGGAAGGGCCCTGTACGGTTAGCTCCCGTGCTCGGCCTCAATACCACCCATGAAAGTAAGAGATCATCTAATTACTTTACATCACTCTTCAGTGTCTTTATCGTATTTTCTGTATACGCGTGTTTATTCGAAGGGGAAGAAAATCGGATAGACATTATGTCTCCACTTAATAATTATTATGGACTAAAAATCTGTGTTGACTATTTTTCTTCGTGGTTTTCTCTCTACCCATAATTTTATCAGGCTATCTACTTTCGAAAAAGACTTTTCTATTTTCGCCTTTATTTGTCATATTTCTGGACTTGACATAATGAGATGTGAAATTCATTTTCCGACGACAAAATGTTAAGCCCAGAAGTGGGAATGCTGAAAATCTGTGTGCAATACGAAACGGAGAGTTGTCCACAAAATCAGCCATTTTTAAGCAATTTTGCAAATTTCATGATTCCCATAAAACGTGAATCAAGACTTTTCAAAATTCTATAACTTTTATTTCTTAACCGATTTCAAATTGCTCCTCCCATTTAACTCATTCCTATAAGATTGGTTCTCTCTCTAGGCTTATTTCCATTCGAGTCATGTTTAAGTAGCATGCGCCCCCGGGTAGGCGCCCAAAGGGCCGCAAAAATTACCTTATGAGGGCGCCAAAATAACCGTAGGAGGCGCCAAACTGCCCTTAAAGTAAGAGGAACCATATTGACCTGTAATTTAGGGGCGCCAAGTAGAGTAAAAAGTTTTTTTTTAATAATAATAATAAAATAAAAATAATAATAATAATAAATAAAAAATAAAAGAGATATGTTATTGGTGATTGACCCTTAAACTACCTACGGCTGATAATTTACTTTTACGGTAGGTGTGTACCTTTTGGTCGCCCGGAGTAACGGGGAAAAAATTGGGTGTACCATTCTGGATCACAATGGGGGGGGGCGCCAAATCATAATCACTGCCACCAGGTGCCCTATAAGTAATTAAAACACGTTCATACATGGACCCATTTTATTTGGGGTGGGGCTTGAGGTGGGGTAGATGAGGGTTTTTTTTTTTTTTAATGCAGTAATATAGTTTTGACAGACGCCCTATCGGACGACATCATTCATTATATATTTTAACTATAAATGCTGACAGATTCTAATATGGGACATTTTGTTGGGGACAGTGGGAGGGAGTTAGTACTTTATACAGAAAAATGTAAAACGACAGACACAACTATCGCAGTGGCCGTGGAGCGTTTTTGAACGAGGAGGGGCTGGGTCGAAAGGGGAGGGGACTGAACAGGCTAAAAATCAAAAACTATGTAATTTTCGCGTCGTTTGTACATATTTGCTGGGAAAAGTGAGGACTGAGGCCCCTCCACCCCGCCCCCCCCCCCCCCGCGCCCCTGTTATCGTAAAATAGTAAATTAACGAACCTGGACTGATCATTGATATAAATGTATACTGATATTGGCGGTTGTAAAACCACATGCTATCATAAGAGCGAGATCAGAGACAATGAGAGACATTACTAGCTCTTGTGGTTTGTTAGTCAGTTCTAGATGCTGCATTATTGCAACACAAACCAATTGAAAAATTGCCTTTCCCTAAAAAAAATCAAAGTGTAATCGATTATCTAACAATCTTATAATGTATTCAAATATTCATTAGTAGTGTGTTTTGTCATATTCAAATATAACTTATATGCTTTTCAGACTGCAGTTAAAATCCTTAACCCAGGAAATAGGTAGGCTAAGGGGGGGGGCCTTAGTACCACCTATTTCTGGGTAAGCTTAGCACGCTTCGGTTTCAGACGCGTTTTACCAAGTAGGCTAGCACGGTAATAGTACGGTCTATCTGGCCTGCTATACCTTTTCAGACTGTTATTTCTTAACCCGTACTATCCTTAACCCATACTATCCTTAACCCCGTACTATCTTTTTTTGCTTTCAGACTGTGTTTCTTACCCCATACTATTTGCTTAGCCGGGGTTAAGAAATTCAATGCTTTTCCACTGGTATTCCTTACCCATACTATTTTGCTGGATCATGAATATCATGATTTCACTCTCTTTCTCTTTATGTTTTCATTGTTTTATCTCTTTCCTTTTGTTTTCTATATCTTTCCTTTTGTTATTCTATTGTTTTTCTCTTTTTCTTATGTTTATGTTTTTCTCTTTTCCTATTAAGTTATTCATTGTTTTATTCTTTTTCTTATGTTATTCATTGTTTTTTCTCTTTCCTTATGTTATTCTTGTTTTTATTTTTCCTTAATATGTTATCATGTTTTCTCTTTTCCTTTGTATTCATTGTTTTTTTTTCTATATTTGTGTTATCAAGTTTACGAATAATTATGCATATTCATGACCACATTCATTGATTGGCTAATCTTAGCCCGCTTTTCTTAGCACGGTTTGGTTTCAGACTGCAACTCTTAGCACCGCAATTGCCCGGCTACTACTCCGCAATTACCCGGCTAACCCTGCTTTTAGCAGGGCCAGATAGTACGTACTATTTACCGTGCTAGCCTACTTTGGTAAAACGCAGTCTGAAACCGAAGCGTGCTCTAGCTTACCCCAGGAAATGGTGGTACTAAGGCCCCCCCCCTTAGCCCTACCTATTTCCTGGGGTTAGGATTTTAACTGCTGTCGAAAAGCATACTAAAAAAGCAGGGTAGCCGGGTAATTGCGGAGTTAGCCGGCAATTGCGGTGCTAAGAGTTGGCAGTCTGAAACCAAACCGTGCTAAGGAAAAGCGGGGCTAAGCTTAGCCAATCAATGAAAATGTGGTATGAATATGATAATTATGAAACTTGATGACACAAATATAAAGAAACAATGATACATAAGGAAAAAGAGAAATCAATGAATCAATAGGAAAATGGAAAAACTGAATAAATAAGGAAAGGTGAAAAACATGAAACATAAGAAAGAAAAACAATGAATTAATAAGGAAAAAGAAAAAACAATGAATACATAAGAAAAGGAAAACAATAAAATAAAGAAAAATAGAAAACATGAATAAATAAGAAAAGATAAAGCAATGCATACATAAGGAAGAAAGAAAAAAGAATAACATAAGGGAAAGAGGAAGCAATGAATTAAAACAATGAATAACTAAGGAAAAGAGAAAAACAATTAAACTAAGGAAAGAGAGAAAACTACGAATAACTAAGGAAAAGAAAAACATGATAAATAAGAAAGAGTAGATAAAATAATGAATTCATAAGGAAAATAGAAAAACAATGAATAACATAAGAAATAGAGATAAATAATGAATAACATAAGGAAAAAGAGAAAAAAGGAATAACATAAGGAAAAGAAAAAACAAGAATACATAAGGAAAAGAAAAATAAGGAATAACATAAGAAAAAAAAAAAAAAAACCAAGGAATAATAGGAAGAGAAAAACAATGAATAAAAGGAAAGATAGAAAACACAGAATAACAATAAGGAAAGAGATAAAAAACAATGAAGAACATAAAAGAAAGAGAGTGAAATCATTGATATTCATGATCCAGCAAATAGTATGGGGTTAAGGATACCCAGGCGAAAGCATTGAATTTCTAGCCCCGGCTAAGCAAATAGTATGGGGTTAAAACCAGTCTGAAAGCAAAAAAAGATAGTACGGGGTTAGGATGTATGGGGTTTATGGATAAGTACGGGGTTAGAAGTAACAGTCTGAAAAGGGTATGAGTGTATGAGGAAAAAACAACTTAAATTTAAAATACATAATTATAGCTAACCGCATAGCAATTATAAAAACATCATGCTTTAGTATTGAATTTATAAATCTATCAAATCTAGCAATCTGATATCAGAGCTGCTAACATTGGACCACTTTGGAAAGGGTCCTGCACGGTTAGCTCCGTGCTCAAGCCTAACATCTTATGATGAAAGTAGAATCATTACCACCCGATGGTATACTCAGTGGTTAAAAAACTGTTCATATGGACCCATTTTATTTGGGGGGATGGGAGCATTGAAGGCGTGGGAAGATAGGATTACTTCAAAATGACTAGGCAAATGTAGGTTCGACAGACGCCCCTACAAAAAAATAGGAAATCGATGATGGCCCGGACGGACACATCATGATCATAAATGATTCGAGTTTGAAACTATAATATTTGATAGACTCTAAAGTGAAATGGGACATTATCTGGGGACAGAGAGAGAGAAAGGTATATATCAATATATGCAATGTAAAGACCGACAGGCACTCTATTATTTGTACAATCATTGACGTATACTCCGTGAAAATAATCAGACGCTCATACATCTCGATGAGTCAGAACATGTCATTCACCCAACACCGTGATAATCGGTAAATTACTGTTCATATGGAACCATTATTGGACCTGGAGGTTCAAATAGGCATCCGGGCGTTTACAGATGACATTACTTCCAAATGCAATCAAATGAGATCGATCAGACGCCGCCGGTAGCAACGTCAAAAAAGATATCGATCTTTTGCCAGTGACCGCCACCTGCAAATGTGGAGTTGGAACTACTAGTCATTGCATGATAACTCAAATAAAGCAATTGCGGGACAGATTGTGAGTAGATAGAAAGGGCTCGTATAAGAAAGGTATAGTGAATCGCCTACACGAATAGCTTCCTCATTATTTTGAAAAAAGTGTCATGGTATGCACGTGGTACATGTTCTAATAATAAAATATATCGGAATAACTACCTTCAGCCTCTTGTCATGTCTGGACGCATGCACTACCCTTCAAAAAGAAGTCAAATCGACGCCCGGAGACGTATTATAAACAACACCTTCACTGGTCGTCTGTGTCTCAGATAATAGTTAAACCATATTACAGAATGTAGTTTACAGGTCATGTCTACAACTTTAGTTAAAACTTTAAAACTACGTGTTAACGCGATTTAAAGAAGGTATTTATTAGTTATCAAGACCTTGTCTGGTCTTAAGGGTATTCGATTATACAGCTTTTTTATTGTACATGAGTTGGTTTGGTGTCGTTAACAATCCCACATGTTATAATCCTTTACAGACGAGATCTTTACGGACAGAGGAGACATATTTGCCTTTTGTGTTAGTTAGTCATATCCTATGATGCTGTAATATCCCCATTAAATATCAACAACAACAAAATTTAGTCTTTTCCAAAATTTCCCTATGGTTATGTCTATCTACACAAACAAGTATTCCTTCTTTTTTATCCGCATAGAGTGTTTAGTTGTTTGATCATTTGAGAGATCAGACGTATATGTGCAGTAAATAGACGGAATTTAATGTTACTACATATTTTATTGTTGTTAAAATAATACATGTACCTCTGTAAGATCGTGTATGAAGTCCTAGATATTATAATATAAAACTGTTCAATTTATCAACATGAATATGTCATATCATTATTCATATTATATTATGTATTTATTTAGTTATTTATATTCATTTTTTATCTATTTATTTCATATTATTATCTGGAAGCTTAAACGAATTTCATAACTTTCTTCAAACTCTAGATGTAACTTTTTAATTTTTTAATTATCACATCACGCAATGGCCACATGGCATGTCCATTATAAAAGAAGAAATAACAAACTAATTTTAGACTATATAAAACGATCATCATTAAGCATCATAGTCAATTCGTTATAAATCTTCCTCCATATACTTATGCGTGGAATTTCAGTATGCAAAAAAAAATACTCAACAACAATTTACATCCGCCACATTATTAAATACGGTGAAGTTGCTACGATATGATGACAGACTCGGATAAAAGAGATTATTTGTGCATTGATTTGTAAACAGTATTCTTTCATCGAATGAAGCGCAGAAATGAAGCAATTATAATTCCAACATTATGTCCTTGGATAATTAAAATATTTAAAAAAACATAAAATAAAAATAAAATATATATATATTAATCATTCAAAATGATTGCAGCTCTCAATATTTGAAATACTTCAATAAATTGCTATATCTACAATTATAGCGTAGTAAGCGATTATTTAAATCGATAATATTTATCCTTAAACACAAAACATGACATTTCCTATAGGCATAATAAACCATTTCTGGATAAGATAAAATTGAGTGTACTTACAATGACATTAACATTCCAAATTAATTTATTTTAGTTGCCAATTGGTTTGTAATATTGATTATGGTGTAATTTTCATTTTCAATTTCCTAAGTGTATTAAGCTTTCCATTTGATTATGATGTTCGTTTTTTGAGGTGCTTTAAAGAACATTTTCCCCAATCCTGGGATGATGTATAATCAAGGGAATGAGTTTGATATGAGCATTTCCTTTCCAGTAAGTATCAAGGAAGTTGTCAAAATGGCCGCTCTAAACATTTCCCTAATCAGACGTCTTAGGTTTCTGCTAGCCCACGGGAATCATCCGAAATTACTCTGATAGAGGAAATCGACAAGGATTATTTCACCAGATCTCCACGAATTGAGCAAATATTTGACTAACATTCGGCTGAGTAGTTCTTGAAGATATGTATGAGTAAGGTTTATGAACAGCCATTAGGAATGCATTGGGAATGGAGCCCTATTTAGAGCGCTTGATTTAGACCAAAGTGTCCTCTGAAAAATGAGGTTGATATTTATAGAACTACATCGAGATGGAAGACTGCTTCGTGACTTTGACATTATTTCGATCATTTCAATATTTGTTCAACGGTTGTTGTTCTCATGGCAGTAGGCTACCTATTTGGACGAACGCAAGTCAGGAGGAAGTAAGTCAAATATAAGCAGGATGTGAGGATTATGAATCTAAAGTAGGGCTAATAAATAAAACCGCCACAGGATAACTAAGTATATAGAGACAGAAAGTTATGATCATAATTTTGATCTAAATTTCAAGTTATAGTCCATGGTCCATAATAAAGTAATGGTAGTTATATTGGAATCGATACGAATTTGAAGCAGGTTGCCTTCTCAATCGTCCTCAACCACCCCCCCCCCTTACCACCCGCCTGCAGACCGGAATATATCAACAGAAAAGTGCACATTTTTTAAAAGAAGATTTTCAGTGGCATGAGTCTTTATCGTCATGTATAAAAGGGAAAATATAAAAGCTATTACCCACCCATTCGAACTTTTTATCTGTAAAGGCTACCCCTGCTCTTTCTCCTTCCCCCTTTCTTTTCTTTTTGTTTTTTTGTTCTGTTTGTTTTGTTGTTTTTCTTACTTCTTTGTTGTTTAATTTATGTTTTATTTTTTTGATTGTTTTTAATTTTATTAGGGGGGTAGTGCAGAATTGTAGTTGTAGGAATTGCACACAAAAAAAATAAATATCTCATTATCATACAATAATTTACAGACTACAAGCAGCTTATAATGAACATCGAGCTACTATGCTACAAACCACAGTTGGTTCCCCAGGAAAATTCCAATTATTTGTCCCATGATATAATGTAAACATAATGCATATGTATATCATAAATAAAAGGAAATACCAAAATATAACAATGTTCCAATATTCGTGAAGTACCAAGCAAAATGTTTAAACTCCGATATATAATATAGAATGTCAAACATGAACTCACGAATATAACCCAGAATCAGAACTCGTTTATTTAATCAATAAGGTACATTAAACAAGTGATATTATCGTGAATCCTAGCACTAACTAAATATACCGCAGATTCGAAGAACTTCCTTATAGTTAGATCAACGAAAGGTACCTCCGCGGGCTTAGAATTAGTGTTTTCCAATTAATGTCTCAATGAAAACTGTGAATAAATATAACAATACTCATGCACGCGACGCGATGGTTTCCTGTCCAGTAACCGCACGCTATCTGCGATCTGCCTATCGAAAACCTACGATAAACAGGATCGAATAAGGCAGTCAAGACGCCTGTAAGTTAAGTCAGCTGACTACCCATCGAAACGAAAGTGTTAACCCTAAACTAGGTCAAAAGTCGATCAGCGTTCGAAGTCAAAGTGATGTGACCGTCTATGAAATCCTCCCAGGTGGCGGTCCAGGAATATAACACTGAAACTTAAACGCCGCGGAAAAGCCTGAAACAAGCTGAACAAGCCTTGAAGTCCAAAACCATTCATCTGTAACCGAGGTTCCACAATCATAGGGGAGCTGTCAGAGAGCCTTCACCTGGCCGCATGCCTGGTCCTTGATGCACCAACAAACATAAAGTTTAACAAGGGCTGCGCATCTCACATGACTTTCCTCTCAACCCAGCAACTTTCCAGCATGACCTCACAATCAGTGAAAGTTCCCACCCTTTTGTCACTCCTACACACACACTCAATATACGAGCCGTACTGTGCCATGCATGAGTATGCTCATAAGCACCACAACATACCACTTCTATACAATTGGCACTCCACCAAGAAGCCTATTGTCGCCTAAGTATAGCTCTCAACTACTAGCTCTAAAATCTCAGTCCTTGTGACAGGTAGCAATCCTAGATCATAATTTGGAGGGGCTTCCTGCTACACCTAGAATAGATAAGCCACTTTGACTAAAATCCCTCCTTTCGCTTCGGTTGATGTTGTTATGGTTGTTTGTTTGTTTTTGTTTTGTTTTGTTGTTGGTTTTTTTGTTTGTTTGTTTTTTTCGTAGAGGCTGCGGGCTTCTTACCTCGAAGCAATGCCGCTGTATACAGGGTGACAACCCAGTCATTGACTGGTTGGTTTGGCAGGCACCTTATGGGCGGGAAATAATAGCAAAGGCCGAGGTTCTAGAAGTCTTCACCTTTTTGACGTATAATTTAATTGTTAATTGAATCAAGGTACGGTGCGGTAAAGGTCAAAACAAGGAACGAATTATAACCTATATATGGTACACTAAGATGTTGTGGTGATAGACAGCAGGCAAGTAGGCATAATGCCAAACCATGTTGCGGAAGAAGTCGATGACCTAACCACACCTTACCTTATTTTTTTACCTTTCACAGAATGCCTTCGGTGTAGATATCTTCATTTCGTTTATGTAAGTGTACTTGGAGGGTCATTATTTGTTTTGTTTTTTTTTTATTATTAACGGGGTTAGAAACTGAGTGAAAGCTAAGCTGAACTGAATATTTCGACTGTTTATGGCATATTTTTTTTCTATCAGGGCCCTCTTGCAATAAAAGATTGGGAATTCTACAAACTAAAAAAAGAAAATCAAACGCAAAAGTCCCGAATGCCGCGATCCTGATTGGTTAAAAATCGAGTTTCCGTTTAATTTTTTTTTATAGTTAACTTGCGTAGAATCCGAACTTTTGGTGCAAGAGGTTTAATCTTCTCATACTTTGTACTGGTGCTGAAATAAAATGTTAATGCTATAGTCAATATTCATCCACAACTGTAATAGACTTGGGGGCCAATACCTTTATTTGCAATTACATTACTTAGTACATAATCATTAAACTAATAAACAATTATGTGCCGGATGAAATTTTGCTAGTATAATGAAACATGCATAATAACTATTCTATCTTGCCTTTTTCTCAAATACAATCACCTAGACGTGTAAGGAAACAAATAAATTCCTTCAAATCACTTATCATCAGATCATAAGTTGTTGATATTACATATAATCTTGGCAATAACATTATGACAAGTGCACTGTAACACAAAGAACGATGATCTCTAGATGAATATCAAAATCGTAAGTCTATGGTAAACCGTGTACTAAAAGTTACAATCGGCGCAAGATGATCGTATCTCTTTTATGTGACAGAAAAAGGTTTGTTATCATTTGCTAATAATTCGTCACACCTCTGAATAGCGTCAGGGAATTTTGATGTCTTGTGCCTGTTGGCATAAGTAACGATAAACAAAATAAAAACATTATCACAGTAATCTGACTCTTTCACTGTCTGCTGTTCGCTGAATAAAAAAAAAACAAGTTTATACTTCTTTGGCCTTTTTTACAATAACATTAGCAAAATCATTTAAGCTTTGGTTACGCGAGATTGATTGCAAATGCTTGTCATACGGACAGATAGCCGTTGTGATTAATATGTTTGCTCTGATGCCAACTACCCCTCCCCGTTCAAACTTCTAATGGACCCCAAAATGGATGTTTCAGCATTTTTTAATTCGTTAAAAGATTCTCGCACGAATGTTGCCGTATTTTGCCGTCACCCTTCCCAGCTCCAAAATGGCTTTACGGCTCCTGATAATGTGAATGAAATTTAGGCCTCTGAGTTTTTTTTTTTTTTTTTCTTTCGAAAGCGGCATGGTCATGCGAAGGTGGGTATGGGTGTTGCCCATGTTTGATGAGATAATGTTCGTATTAACTACTCCTCCCACCACCCAGCTTGGCCCCTGGGAAACAATAATTTATTTCACCGGGCGTGCTGAGAAATGATGCCAAGATTTAGTTACAAACGGTGATGACAAAAAATCGTAAAAGTACAAATTTAAAAACAATAAAACAACAAAAAAGCATAAGCGAGTAAGGAAATTATCGTTTCCCTTGATGCCCTTTGACGCACCTCCTTTTTTAATCATGTATCCACGGATTTTCAAAGGACGTTCGGATGCATCGTCGATGCTGCCTCTCCCGGGGCCCTGCCCATTCTTTGGATCCCATCAAACACAACACATTCCAACTGTAAACATGGAGGAAATCATATAAAGTACAAAAAGGGTCCAATTTAAACCGTCCCCTTGACTGTCCCTTTGAAGCCCACCTCCGCGTTTATGTGGAAGTTTTCAGGACAGGGGCCGCGGAGCCGGGGGGGGGGCTGGGGGGCTGCAGCCCCCCCCCCCCCATTTTTCAGCCAACGTGTACAAAAATGCAAAATGACCATAATTTGTGATTTTTAGCCTGTTCAGCCCCCCCCCCCCACTTTCGGCTCAGCCCCTCCACTTTCAAAAACGCTCCGCAGCCCTGTCGGGGTGTTACTTCACTCTCCGTCCCCCTTCTCCCGGGGCTGTCATTTCTTCGAATACCCCAGCAGACACCACTCCGTCATGAGGTCCTGTTGTCACAGAATTATAAGTAAGAAAGAAAGGTAAGGAAATATAAGCGAGATGATAGACGGTAGAGGGGATCCAGGCCCGAATTTGATGCTATATGGAAATCCTTATGTCACCCATCCAACCCCCCAAAAAATAATAATAATAATAAATAATATAAATAAATAATAATATAATAAAAAAAAATAATAATAATAATAATAATAAATAAAATAAAAATAAAAATAATAAAATAATAAATAAATAAATAATAAATCATTCACCCAATCCCTCATTTATCTCATTAAAGTTTTAAATATGACAATTATCAAAGACAGTCTGGTCACCCTGCCCCTTAATTTATTTACGTCCCATTGAGATTTCGGCAATTTTGTTGGGCCTTTGAAGCCTACAAGTGTGAATATGCCAGAAAAAATGGTGTTTAGACCAAGCTGCCTAAATGTCTGCCTGATAATGTTTTTCCCCCATGAAAAGGGGGTGCCCCATCTAAAATTCAATGTTCCACCGCCGCCCGCCATGAGTCTAACAAAAACAGAAGAATAGGACTAATTGAAGGAGTATATCATTCATAAGAATGGCGGGAAACAGTCACAACTTCAAATTTGATTGTAAACATGCCCTAATTTGACGAGCCGTTTCCCTGAGATGTCAAACGTATAACGTACATGTCAACCAGCCTAGCACACCGACTCCAAACGCGAACCAGGCCCACTGAGATATCACATTCCGTGAATGGGGAATTCGGTTAGGTTCGCCCTCCCACCGGGTGAATGAGGATAACTGCATGGCATCGCGAACTTGGTGGCGACGGCGCAATGGCGCGCATGCGAACATTAGATGAGTCCCGCCGACCGATTGAAATGGGTCGAAAAATGGTTCATTGGCATTTTGTTGAACTTGACTTGAAATGAAGTCATTAGTTACTGACAAACATGGGTTGATTTGTAATCTTTGCCTCTCTCTTTAGGACTTGTTACACTTTAGCCATCCTACTCAAACCACCTATACCCATAAAACGATACTTTGACACGAAAATTCGAAAGACAAACTAAGATGTCATCATCTGGTTGTAACAAGATTTTTTTTCTCTTCTTTTTTATTTCTTGAGAGCTTGCCTCACACACCTACATGTGTATTCCCCATCAGCCTCCATACATTTGCCTGAATTAAATTGGATTGACGGAGACACTTTAAATTTGATCATTATGTGGAAAAAAAAATTCAACGGAAATGAAAGGATATCATTTCTAGACTGAAACGCCCACGTATGTAAATTCTTTTTAAAGTTTACGAAGGAGAGTTTCACAAAGCGGAGATTTAATTGATTTGGGGTGGGGGTATCCTTTAGAAGCTTTACTTTGGAATCCTGTTGATGTATTACGCTCAAACTTTGTCTGTCATCTGCTGATGCCACTGACATGGTTGGTTTAATTAGTTGATAAATAAAAACAACTTATCATCTAGCAAAAAAGGGTCACAAAATGGCATTATGGAGGCTGACAGAATTTATTTTTAAAAATTCCCCGGGGAGTTGGGGAACGTTC
>CALNVZ010000674.1:6369072-6417857 GCA_940671915.1 Paracentrotus lividus | reverse complement strand
ACTTATCATCAGATCATAAGTTTGTTGATATTACATCATAATCTTGGCATACATTATGACAAGTGCACTGTAACACAAAAGAAAGATCGATCTTACGATTGATATCAATCGTAAGTCTATGGTAAACCGTGTACTAAAAGTTACAATTGGTCGCAAGATTGATCGTATCTCTTTTATGTTACAGGGAGAAGGTTCGTTATCATTGCTAATAATTCGTCACACCTCTGAATAGCGTCAGGGAATTTGATGTCTTGTGCCTGTTGGCATAAGTAGGATAAAACAAAATAAAAACATTAATCACAGTAATCATGACTCTTTCACTGTCTGCTGTTCGCCTGAATAAAAAAAAACAAGTTTATACTCCCTTTGGCTTTTTACAATATCATTAGACAAATCATTTAAGCTTTGGTTACGCGAGATGATTGCAAATGCTTTGTCATACGACAGAAGCGTTGTGATTAATATGTTATGTCTGATGCAACTACCCCTCCCCGTTCAAACTTCTATGGACCCCAAAAATGGATGTTTCAGCATTTTTCAATTCGTTAAAAGATTCTCGTACAACATGTTGACGTATTTGCCCCGTCACCCTTCCCCAGCTCTCCCCAAAATGGCTTAATAACCCCCCTGATAATGTGAATGAATTTAGACTCTGATTTTTTTTTAATTTTTTTTTTCGAAAGCGGCATGGTCATGGCGAGGTGGGTATAGGGTGTTTCATGTTTGATGAGATAATGTTCGTAATTAACTACTCCTCCCACCTCCCAGCTTGGCCCCTGGGAACAATCATTTATTTCACCGGGGGTGCTGAGAATGATGCCAAGATTTAGTTACAACGGTGATGACAAAAAATCGTAAAAGCTACAAATTTAAAACAATAAAACAACAAAAACATGAGAAGAGGTCAAGGAATTATCAGTTTCCCCTTGATTGCCCCTTTGACCACCTCTTTTTATTATGTATCCGCGGATTTTCAAAGGATGTTCGATGCATCGTCGATGCTCCTCTCCCGGGGGCCTGCCCATTCTTTGGATCCCATCAAACACCAGCAACTTCCAACTGTAAACATGGAGGAAATTATAAAAGCTACATAAAAGGGTCAATTGAACCACCCCCTTGACTGTCCCTTTGACCCACCTCCCTTTTCTGTGGAAGTTTTCAGGGGTGTTGCTTCACCCTCCGTCCCCCGTCTCCCAGGGGCCTGTCATTTCTTCGAACCCCAGCAGACACCCAACTCCGTCATGAGGCCTGTTGTCACAGAATTATAAAGGTCAAGAAAGAAAAAGGTAAGGAAATATAACGAGATGATAGACGGGTAGAGGGGGATCCAGGCCCGAATTTGATGCTATATGGAAATCCTTATGTCACCCCATCCCCAACACCCCCCCCTCCAAAAAAAAATAATAATAAATAATAAATAAATAAATAAATGAAATAATAATAATAATAAAAAAAAAAAATAATAATAATAATAATAATAAATAAAATAAAAAATAAAATAATAATAATAAATAAATAAATAAATAAATAATACATCTCAACCAATCCCCTCATTATCTCATTAAATTTTAAATATGACAATTATCAAAAGACAGTCTGGTCACCCCTGCCCCTTAATTTATTTACGTAACATGAGATTTCGGCATATTTGTTGGCCTTTGAAAGCCTACAATGTGACATATGCCAGAAAAAATGGTGTTTAGACCAAGCTGCTAAATGTCTGCCTTGATAATGTTATTCCCCCCATGAAAAGGGGTGCCCCATCTACAAATTCAATGTTCCACCGCCGCCGCCATGAGTCTAACAAAAACCAAAGATAGGACTAAATTGAAGGAGTATTATCACTCATAAGAATGGCGGGAAACAGTCACAATTCAATTGATTGTAAACATGCCATAAATTTGACGAGCCGTTTCCTGAGATGTCAAACGTATAACGTCCATGTCACACCAGCCCACACCGACTCCAAACCGACACCAGGCCCACTGAGATATCACATTTCCGTGAACATGGGGAATGCTCGGTTAGGATTCGCCCTCACCGGTGTGAATGAGGTATGACTGACATGGCATCGCGAAACTTGGTGCGACGGCGGCAATGGCGCGCATGCGAACATTAGATGAGTCCCGCCGACCGATTGAAATGGGTCGAGAAAATGTCATTGGCATTTTGTTGAACTTGACTTGAAATGAGTCATTAGTTACTGACAAACATGGGTTGATTGTAATCTTTGCCTCTCTCTTTAAGGACTTGTTACACTTTTAGCCATCCTACTCAAACCAACCTATACCCATAAAACGATACTTGACACAAAATTCGAAAGACAAACTAAGATGTCAAATCAATCTGTAATGTAACAAGATTTTTTTTCTCTCTCTTTTTTATTTCTTGATGAGCTTGCCTCACACACCTACATGTGTATTTCCCCATCAGCCTCCATACATTTGGCCCTGAATTAAATTGATTGACGGAGACTTTAAATTTGATCATTATGTGGAAAGAAAAATTCAACGAAATGAAAGGATATCATTTCTAGACTGAAACCCCACGTATGTAATTCCTTTTAAAGGTTACGAGGAAGAGTTTCACCAAGCTGGAGATTTATTGATTTGGGTGGGGGTATCCTTTAGAATGCTTTACTTTTGGAATCCTGTTGATGTATTACGCTCAAACTTTGTCTGTATCTGCTGATGCCACTGGACAATGGTTGGTTTAATTAGTTGATAAATAATAAAACAACTATATCATCTAGCAAAAAGGGTCACAAAATGGCATTATGGAGGCTGACAGAATTTATTTTTAAAAATCCCCGGGGAAGGTTTGGGGAACGTTCGAGATATAACCAGGGAAAGCTGGGACAAACACTTTCAAGAAGTTAAAGCCGGAGCAAAGTGATTTTGCTAGAATGAAAAAAAAATTATTCCACCTTTATGACGAAGGGTGTAACAAAAACATTAGGGGCGCGACTTTAAAACTCTATTCGGCCTGTACTACTTAGCAATTCATATCAATTTGCTACTCAAAGCGAACGTGCCCATTGACTTTTTTTTGTGGACAGTTTTTCACTTTATTTTCTTTATTGTGGCGAGCAACTACCTTTTCAAAGAAATGTTTAACTTGAATAAGTACGCTAAAAGTCTGAATTTTTCAAAAATAGGAATAACTTATTGCAAAAAGACTTGTGACAAGTTCACAATCTATGTCATTGTTTTGAGCATCAATTTATATGAATTGCATATTCTGATTACAACTTCAGCACAATAATGTTATAAGCTTGCCCAAATGTGTATTTCCTCCATCTGGTCTGGAGAATCTATTAACTAACAACATGATAAAAGTTCATCAATTTCTTTCATCTCCACGAGTAGATTGCTCAACCGAACGGACAATACCATTCCACTGGAGGGAAGTCTTCTTACGCGAGTTATTGTGAGCTAATTTATTATTGCAGCCAGCTGTATAGATTTCTGCGCTTCTCAGCCGTATTTCCAACGTCACTTTGTTGCGTCTGGCCTCTTAGATAATGGACGCGCCTTGTTTAATTACGATTTAATGCCGCACATTGGTATTCGTTAACTTTACATTTTACATAGAGTAGAATTGATATGTGATAAGAAATGGAAATTAGAATCTTCCTCTATAAACGTTTCCACTGCTGCATTTTTTTTTTTCAAGAAATATTCTGCACTTTAACAGGAACTCAACTCGCTTGAATAATGGGGCAAAATTAATAATTTTTCTAAATCGTTACTAGCGATAGATAGTAATATTCGCGGGAATATTATATGACAAATTTGAACAAAAGATGTTTGAACCCGATTACCCCCCCCCCCAAAAAAAAAAATAAATAAATAAATAAATAAATAAATAAAATAAAATAAAATAAAATAAATAATAATAATAATAATAATAATAAATAAAAAAATACGAAATATGTATATTGATATTATATTGATATATTATTAGATAAATGAATGTTTGAAATATAAAATGAAATAAAATGAATAAACACATATGAATGGGATTTTTTCTTTTCTTTAACTAAAGCATAAATGAATAAGAGAATAAAAAAGGCAACAAAAAATATATAATTAGCAAGCTGTTTTTTCCACAACGATCGGCACATTCTATAAAAAAAAATAATAATAATAATGACGACCCTCCCCTTCAAAGACTATAAATACTTTGTGATAAATATTGTGCTAACATTGCTTATTAACTCTTACGAGAACATAAGTTTAAATTTAAAATAACTCATGAAGACATTCTTTGATACATACCATCTTGTTTTTTACATTTGAATTTACCCAGCCATATTATATCCCTTAATTCTACGGCATCTCCATAAAACCGAAGAAGATCATGAAGATTCTTATATCACCTCCAAGCATTAAAGATTGGATTTCGTAGATCGGTGAGGGGTAAACATACGCCCTTTCCTGGCCTAGCTGTTTCCTTATCTTTTCTCAAGAACACCCCAAAAAAGTCATGTGGGTTCAAAAACGAAATAGATTCCTTTTCCTCTAGATAGAGGCTCATCGAGGCAAAATATTCAGAAAATATTATATTGCTTCTGACAATGATGTTTCTAAACTTAGGTTAAGTTGTAATTTATTCATCGTGGATATCAATTTAATTATACCCATAAGAATGCGTGCAATCAAATCAAGTTCAATCAAATCAAATCAAATCAAATCAAATGTTTACTGATAAAACATTTTTACAGCATGAGCTTGAATTGAATTTCACAATTCAATTAGGCTGAAACCTGGCTGAATATGCAAGCATTCGGATTCCAACCAATTTGAATCAAATTAAATTAAATAAAACGTTTAAATAAATATATCATTCGTCATCAAATTTCTTTTAACAGGCAATATCAAGACATCTTACTTACAAAATAGGAATATGAATGATCTCAGTCATGATAATAACTATACAATTTTCTCCAAGAGGTACAAAGCCAAAAAGTTTTTATGTTGTATATTTTAAAAATATACAGTGTACATAGCGGTTTTGCTTTAGTTTGATTGATTGATTGACAATTTTAGGTGCTTCCAGCTGTAAAGGTACAAAGTTGCACCTTCAGTGGCAGATCCAAGGGGCAAAATAAGTTTGCGTCCCCTGTTTTGTGAAAACCGTTCATTGGCTTTAGGCCTACATGTAAAATTTTGAACTGTGCACCCTATTTTTCTATAAAAAAATTCGGGCTGCACCCCTCCCATTATTTTCCAGACCTGGATCGCCGCTGGACCTTTAAAGAAGTTTTAAAGCTATATATACAGTGGTGGCTAAAATTATTAGAACACCTGAACCTACACAAAGTCTATGGGATTATCAATGCCCTAGTTCATTTGCCGAGAGCAGATTAAAAATATCTTTTGTGTGCCATGAGCTTTCATGACTTTTTAGCATATGATCTTATGTATATGTAGACACTAAATTTATATAGTTTCGACCATCTGGTAATGCGCAGCATTAAAAACAGTTGCGCTATGCGCTTTCAGTTTCCTTATAGACTTGTGTATTAAACATGTAGTCCAAATGCAAAAAAAGTCCAATGCCAATTACATATGCCGATTGCTCAAAAAGTGTTTGAGGTAGAAGTATGAAACTCTGCAGGCTTATTTATTCTAATATACCTCGAATACATGCTAAGTTTCAGCAAATTTGGTCAAATGGGGAGGGTGGATCCGCCCCAACCCTTGGTGGTGAGATGACCAAAATAACCATGCCCATTAAAGGTTAAGACAATTTTTTTCATTTAATGAAGACGATCCTTGTAAATATATATTTTTAAAAAGGAAAATTTCATGAGCAATTCAAATATGTTGAAATATAAAGGGTCATTGGAACGGGGGACTTAAATATAGGGGCACTGAATTAAAAATTTGGGGCCCTTCATTTTTTTTAAATCCCCACATAAGATGTAACTACTTCACCCTGTGTTGTTATGAATGCTATTTTTGACATCCTCAGGATATTTCCTTTCTATACTTTTTTAGAGAGTGGCTTAAAATGTTTAAAGGGGTAATATTTTTTAGACTTTTCAATCGGTGGTGTAGCATAAAAAAAAAGGCGACTTAGGGGCGAGTTCCCAACGCATGGCTTTGTTATTTAGTTTTTAAAGCATAATGAAGACATTCGGAGACATTCCAACCATTTTATAGGTATTTTAATGGTCAACTGAATGAAAATTACTAAAATCATTTAAATATGCTTGGTGTTCTAATAATTTTAGCCACCACTGTATATATATATATATATATATATATATATATATATATATATATATATATATATATATATATATATATATATATATATATATATATATATATATATATATATATATATATATAGAAATGAAGAATAAATGAAGTTCTGCATCGGATCAGAGTCAAGTAATAATAAACAAATTGTAAATAAAGCAATCCGTGACAAATTGAAGTATTAAATTTTCGGTCATAGACCTTCATCAGAAATATATATATATATATATATATTTAAAGAAGTTTTAAAGCTATATATATATAGCTTAAAAACTTCTTTTTAAATAAATAAATAAATATATATGTGGAAAAAAAAAAGATTCTCCCAAAAAAGAGGTCACTTGCCTCTTTCGTAATTTTTCCACAAATGGTTTCAGGCAGTATAAAGCTCTTTGATACGATAAATGTTATCTTTACTTTTTAAGACTTGTGGCGATGGCAAATTTTAAGTTTAAAACTCAAGGAGACTTAGTTTGTACTTAATCTGTTCAGACGAGATGCACTATTCATCACCCTGTCTTCACCCCTGTCTTGGGATTAGTATGGGTGGGCCTGTTAATCTCACGGTAACCCAAGAACATCTTCATACCATGACACGTCTAGTCGAGTTCAAGCGAAAGAATATCAACAGCTGAAAATATTTGTCACCATGCCAACTAATGAACACAAAGAATGCACATTCCCCCACAAAAATTCCGAAGACATATTTCTTGATAGACTGTTAATAATCATAATCATGCAAAGCCACTTGTCTTCTTCGTTTGAAAAATGTTGGCAGTTTTTCATTGTCATGATCACGCAACATTACCATGATTATTGTTTAGGAGAAGGTAACCAAAGAATGAAATAAAATATAGATACATGTACATTGTTGCGTCGAGAGATGAGGACAATAGAGACAGGGGGTAAGAGAGAAAAAGAGGAAAAAACATAAATTGTAAGATAGGAAGAAAGAGAGAGAGAGAGAAGGCAGAGTGATTGCAATAACAAAACAGACAAAAACTTCAAGCAAAACAAGACACATCAACTCAAAATGTTATTGAATTTATATCCCAAATCTGTCAATATATCAGATATATATTTGGACACCTGGATGGGAAAAAATGAGATCCCATTGTATCTTTACAGATCTCAATGAAAAAAAATTAAAATAAAATTTTAGATCTGTAGATCGTTGTAGGAAAGTTTTGGAATGTGATAACACGACGCTATAAACGCTTACAAACATAGGTGCAGCTTTTGGTAAGCTTAATTTAAGTAGTCCGTAATGGGAGCCCCCCCCCAAAAAAAAAAACAACAAACAAACAAACAAACAAACAAACAAAAAAAAAATCATTTATAATGAATATGGGAATAATGCGTACCCTCAAAAGATTCTGCTTTACATGTCAATCCACTTGTCTTCCTTTGCAATAAACATGCATAATAATGTATATTGCACTATTTGATTCAGGTAAAAAAAAAATAGATTATATTTTGTGGAATATACATGTATACTAAATTGAGCTTGAATTTTAAATAAATATGAAGTACCCTTTATGCACTGTTATTTGTTGATGCTTAATCCGCTGCATGCCCGTGGTATGGCATATTTTGGGAGTTTCCTTTGAAAGATGGGGCGAGGGGAAAACTTGTCTCTTATTTTAGTAGGTCAGGAAGAAGAATTCCTCTGTAAGTAATTATTTCCGGATATCTTTCATTTCTCCACCGCCTTGGCCCATGCGGCGTACAGGACGGCCGAGTTTTTCCGCCATGGGGATATTTTTAGCAATATTGCCGACTTCTTTAATCCTCATGTTCAAACGATGATCGGACATTTAGAAAGCCATCATCATCTCCACCTTGACTTGCAGTTTGCAGGCACAAATCTATGTTGTTCGCTTACTAGGGTCTGAAGTAAAGAACTAGATTCACTCATGTATTGTAACTTCTCTCAACAGTGACTTTGGAGGCTAGGCTCCATTCTAGACTAATATTTGTTTAAGTGTCAAATCGAGTCTTTGCTTAGGGACTACTTCATTTTACCAAATAAATCTAAACAAATGTTTGCTCATGCTAAATGGATAGGCCTATCCCAATATATATATATATATATATACTTCAAACAAAATTATAATATAGGCATATTTGTGTGTCTATTACTGTTCGTGCTATATTAAAAATAAAAGACAATATTGCTTAGATGCACTTAGGCTAGTTTCAGCCATTATACAGTGATGGGTAAATCGAACATGTTCATATTTCAATGATATTTTTCCCGTCTCCAAGACATCTCTGCGACGCATCCCGATTCTCGGGCTCTCAGAGACATCTAAACTTGTCAGAGTCTCGGAGACGTCTCCTCAGAGTCTCAGAAACATCTAAACTTGTCAGAGTCTCGGAGACGTCTCCTTAGGGTCTCAGAGACATCTAAACTTGTCAGAGTCTCGGAGACGTCTCATTGGGGTCTCAGAGACATCTAAACTTGTCAGAGTCTCGGAGACGTCTCCTCAGGTGATTATACCAGCGTTATGGTGGTGTCTCACTTCGCGGAGAAGTTTCTGCGTCTCGGACATTCAGAGTCGTCTCCGATATTTTTTTCCATCGCGGAAAAAAGATAGATCATAGATTTAAACATGTTCGATTTCCCTGCGGATCATGAGACTTCGCGAAGACCCATGAAACGTCGCGGAGACTCAGCAGACATCTCTTAGATGTCTTTGAGACGTCTCCTAGGTGTCTTTGAGACGTCTCCGAGATTAATATGAAAACCTTCTCAAATCCATCTAAAAACCGTCCCAAACTAGTCTCAAATGAGTCTTATGGTGAGTGAGATACCACCAAAAGGCTATTATTTTAGGTATGGTAGATGAACATAAATTTTGGCGCCTGACTTGTGGAGAAATTGAAATCTGATCGCTAAATCGTCACACTGACCTTTAACGACACACATCCCAGACTATTCAATATGGTCCTGCATCAAAGATAACCAGGACACCTTCATTTTATCATCTAATTTCAATCTGCCTCCATCCTCTAATTTCATTTATGTTAAGTCACGTCTTCTCATGATGATACTATCAGCACCATGATGGTTAGATATCACTTTACGATACAGTGTGTACTCTCTAAATGTTAAACTGGGAGTTTGCCACTCTACAATGCTCTATACCACTCTTTAGAATAAAGGAACTTTCACTCAATATCGAGTGATTATAAACTCTGATTTGGAGGGAATTTGAGTTCAGCAGTTTCACTCATTGAGAGAGTGAGCGCGTTTTCCGCTCAGATTACTGGCTGAATATATTCACTCGTTTCAAACGAGTGGCCACAATAGTAGGGGAGACCGGGGACAAATGTAACACGGGGCAATTGTAACAGAGGCTCCCATTCCTAGCAGAAACACGCTATAAACTCAAAATTGTAGAGACATGCGCATTTACTCGTCCACATGCTGTATGATGTTAGCGTTAATAACGGTTCGTGGAACTTTTCTGTACAGAACAAAGAAAAAAACCGTTTTTCTTGAGGCATAAAAGTAATATTTCACCATTACCAATTGTTTTTTTCTGGACAAATATGTGGATGAGCTACGGCTGTCATTTTTGTATATTTAAAATTATGTTTCTTAGGCCATATTTTGCTAAAGTTTCAACGACGAATACCGAAGCTAAGATAGAAAAAAATCTCTCCAAATATGGTCACCTCTGCCAGGGGCAATTGTAACAACCTGTTACAATTGCCCCTGTTTCTGTTAAAGTAACTCCCGTAGGAACTCGGTAAAGCAGATTTCGCTGAATCAACACCAAGCTATTAAATAACCAATCAGGGGCCGCGGAGCGTTTTTGAAGGTGGAGGGGACTGGCGGCAGTGGGAGGGGAGGGGGGAGGGGGGGGGCTGAACAGACTAAAAATCACAAATGTATGTCATTTTTCCGTTTTGTACACGTTCGCCGACGAAAGCCCTCCAGGCTCCGTGGCCCTGCAAATTACTAAAAAACATTACAATTGTCCCGGAATTTGTTGCTTCCTGTAACATAATTAAACATAATCAGAAACCTCTGAACATGGAGCTAGTATTAGAGACGTTCTCCGAGACGTTCCAAGACAATTTATATAAAAAAAATCCGTCTCCGAAATTCAGGAGACGTCTCGGAGACGTCTCTAATACTATTTACCGTCGGGAGACATGATTCCTATTCTGTCGCGGAGACGTCTCCCGCGAAGTGAGATACACCCTTAGCTCAAGCATCATAACTTTGAATGTATTTTCAATTATAATGCTTTACAAAAACAAAAGTAACAACATCTATAACCTCCGACATGAAAATTAGGGTGGTATCTCACTTCGCGGAGACGTCTCCACGACAGAAATAGAAATTTCGTCTCCGCGATGGATAAATAATATTAGAAACGTATCCGAGACGTCTCGGAGACGTCTCCTAAATCTCGGAGACGGATTTTTTTTTCATAAATTGTAGCGGAGACGTCTCAGAGACGTCTCCGCGATATTGGAGACGTTTTTAATACATTCTGTCCGTCGCGAAAACAAAATTTTCTATTCTATCGCGGAGACGTCTCCGCAAAGTGAGATACCAGAGCCTCAAGTTTTTTTTTCTTGTTGTTGTTGTTGTTTTTTTAAAATAATTTATATTACTTTACTGGAAAAAGAAAAAGTAAAAAATATGAAGAGAGTGACCATTACGTTCTTTTAATGCCAAGATTGTAAATAGGAGTAGACTTGGATATAAAGAAAAATAGCAAAGAAAAGCCTCGTTGATAAGCTCAAGTATCAGAACTTTATAACTTTGAATGTATTGTCGATTATTATGCTTTACAAAAACAAAAGGTAACCATACCTATAATCTCAGACATGAAAATTCAAATAACTTTGAACATATCTGTTTAATACGTTTTGTTAGAAATGCAATGAAATATTGATATTTTCCGAAAAAAAGTGCCTTTAGTTTGTTTATCATTTGTTTCACTGTAATCAGAGCCTCAAGTTTGTTATTCTTGTTTTTTTTATTTATATCACTTACTAGAGAACTTCAGAACTTCATAACTTTGAATATGTATAATCAATTATAGTTTCTTTTTTTTACAAGGACAAAGGTAACCTTATCTAGAGCTCAAACATGAGGAATAAATAACTGTGAACATATGATTTTATTTCATTTTATTCGTCGAGTGTTCATGGATAACACATAAAAGAAACACTGACAGGATAGCCATGAAAACAAAAAGACCTATTTACAATGGGGTCATATAAAATGGGAAAGAGAATAGGGACCCCCCCCCCCCCCGACTTGTTTTTTCTATAAAAACGCACATATTAAAAGAGAGAAAGAAGAAAGAGGAAGGGAGAAAAAGGGAGAGGCGGAGAAGAGAGAGAGAGGGGGGGGGAGCAATAGGAAGTAAAAGAGTAAAGAGGGAGTGAATGAAGAAAAAGAAGATAGAAAGAAAGAAAGACAGAGAGAGAGAGAGGGAGGATGCAGCCCCCATAAAAAAATAAAAATATATTTTCAATATGATACCTCAAAATATGTGTCCAATACGTTTTGTTAAAAGGGCCAAAGACATTATTGATTTTGCCAGAAGAAAAAAATGGCGTAAATTTTGAAGATTGTTTAAAAAAAAAAAAAAGAGAAAGAAAGAAAAAAAAATGCTGTAATTTTTACTTCTTCTCAGAAATGTATCACTTTATTTTGCAAGAATGCGTTATAGTCAAAAGGCGTAAGCCTAACATAAAGTGTTATACAACAGTTGTCAGTTAAAAGATATATTGTTGTAGGTACAAAGTAGATAAAGAACCAAAATATGAATTAATGAAGGTTCTATAATTCTACAGTTAAAGGGTGAAGCCACAACAACCTAAAAAAAAAAAAAAAAACTATCATAACTTATGTCCATTTCATGCATATAACAAGTGGAAATTGTAATTATAAATGGGTCAAGCATTGTCATGTTTCATTATATTAGTTATGTGGTTAAAGATGTTTAATTGTCATGTGCATAGCTTTGATAAAGAAAAACTAAATGTTACAAGTTCATGTGTTACAATGCCCCGCACGTCTGTTACAATTGCCCCTCGTCACGGGGCAATTGTAACACTCGACCTCTTGTTTTGAAATGGTAATGGCTTCAAAATGACTTGTTTTACTTAACCCAAACCTATTCATATGTCAAGCTAAGATATGCATATTTCATTTATTTAGTTTAAAGCAAGTATTTAGCTTCAATAAAGCTGATAGGTCAAATTTGGAAAAAACTGTTACAATTGCCCCAGGTCTCCCTACATTATTATGCATGATCATTTGAAAGATATCTTGTAGCGTGCGACATTATTCATTCGATATACAACAACTACATTTAAAAAAAAAAAAAAAACGAAATAGACCTCCATCAAGAGAAATTTTCCCCAGGCACGCATCTCGGAGGGCCAATGGGTCCACCCCTTTTACCATAAAATTTAGAAAAAAGTGCCCCATATCAGGTAAAAAGAAGATTACTCCTCCCCCACACATTGCAATGATATCCCCACATACAGCTGCAAACCAACATCAGGCTGTACTGAAAAATGGCTGCCTGTTGCCCTCTTGGTTGCTGAGGAAACATCTCAATAATAATTAGTGAAACCAGCTTTAAAACTACCTCAAAATAAATTAAGATAATCTATAGTAGTATTGAAATATAATTCTTTTATAAGATATTTCTAATTTTTCTAATTTTTAGACTCCTTTTTTAACATACCTCCTTGACTGGGCTTGATCTTGACAAAATACATTTGCATCTTTCTGCATTGACTTTCCATTGGGAGAAAACTGCCACAGTCAATTTTGAATTGACCATGCATAAGTGTAACTAGGGTATTCCGATTTTGCCCAGAGTTGTTCATACTGGATAAACTTATATCTTACTAGGACCTTGAAAACCAGTATAAGAACACCGATGCAACAAACCTGTTTAACAGAAAACGTAATATTACATGTATGTATTATGTTTATAGATAAATGTTTATATAGAAGAAAACTGTCTTTTCCATATATACATGTATAGGCGTATCCTTCATAACACATCTGCGTCGTAGCCTGTCCGAGATGGTTATCTCATTTTACCCCTCTCATCCAACCACTTTCCTGCCGGGAGACTGGGGGAGCTTTCCCTTGAATTACTGGTTTGCACGGGAATACTGCCCCTGTCTCAATGGAGCAACTTATACTCCAACTCGACACTTAACCAACCATTTATATACATAAATTGGTGGTCCGTTTTTAGTCGGTCTGGGGTCGCTTTGGGCTGTGTGATGGAGGTAAATATGTTTGACATTATTATATAGGCCTACATCATGAAACATGAAGTTGGACATATTAGCAGATTGGTTTAGAATGTCCACCGATTTAAAAAGAGGGACCATGAGCTGATAGGGTGAAAAGGAAAAGAGACAGGGGAAGAGAGAGTGAGAAGAGAGAAATAAGGTTGGTTACTTTAGTGAATGATATGTCTGCAAATTGGTCCTCAATTTTGTTATTTCATTTACCATCCTCTCCCCTCCCCTATTTCCCCTACCCCTCTCTCCCTCTCCGCCCCCCTTCTCTCTCTCTCTCTCTCTCTCTATCTCTCTCTCTCTCACTCACACACACACACACACACACACTCTCTCTCTCTCTCTCAGTCTCTTTTTCGTTCTTTGTATTTTCTTTCGCACTTCCTTTATATCTTCATAATCTGATGATTATGTTTTTATAGGAAGTATTTTGACAGACATCAAACGTAGTTGTCAACATGTTATTTAATGTGATTCTAAACCTTCTTATTCCATGGAATCTTCTTTTTGCCTCAATTTTGCATTAAAAGCAATAATACAGTAATCATACCTAGAATCGTTGAATTAGGCGCGACTTTAGATGTCTCTAAAAAACATCAAAATTTAATACCTATTTCCGTTTGGGCATATTTCCTCAAAATTCTTAAGAGAGTTTACTAAAGCGAGCAAAATATCAAGCATAATATTTTGTTTTTCATATCGCTGTTATTTAAGCTCATAACTCAATTATTTGACAGACACAGTTACGTTAGCCTAGGATAGAAAACTCTTTGAAACCATCTCGCCTTGCCGTATGCTGTCAACTGGTTTATTGTTTCATCTTGTTTGTTTGTTTGTTTGTTTTTGTTGTTGTTTTTTTTTTCATCAACTGCAAAACTAAAAGTAAACTAGGAACGTAGACCTCGATAAACGCTTTGAAATATACGGTTAATAATACAAATGTTTTGTGATTTTAATTCCGCTTCCTCCACCCCTCTTATATTTTTTTTTGGGGGGGGCGGGGGTAGGGGTGGAAGTGGGGGTCACTCGTTATTCAGAGACGCATTCATGGTTACATCATGGTGTCTTACGCAGTTCCAAACTGAAAAGGAAAAAAATACGATGACATTGATAATAATTCTCAGCCGTCGTATTCAGCTAGGCGGGTCACCCTGTTAGTATATCAAATTTACCAATCAGCCTTATTAGATAAACTCACCGCATGAAGTGGCTATTCCACGGACAGCCTAGTCATAACGCCCCAGACAGGACAAAGTATCATGGACGACCAAGATCGTATGATGAAAACTCCCCCTAGGAATACCCCCTCCCCAGAAATAGGGTTAGGGTTAGGTGTAGAGGTTTTGGTTTATTAAGGGTGGTATCTCACTTCGCAGAGACGTCTCCGCGACAGAATAGAAAATTTCGTCTCCGCGACGGATAAAAAGTATCAGAGACGTCTCCGCGACAATTAATAAAAAAAATCTGAAGTAGTCCCAAATCCGTCTCCGAGACGTCTCCGAGACGTCTCCGCGATATCGGAGACGTCTCTAATAATTTTTATCCGTCGCGGAGACGAAATTTTCTATTTTGTCGCGGGAACGTCTCCGCGAAGTGAGATACCACCCTTACCAAAATGTCCTGTATTACCTGCCTCCCCCCTCCAATTGACGTACATCGAGTACGATGTCATGTAGGGTTCATGCGTACAGTTTCACATTTCTCTCGGGTTCTTTTGCGTATTCCCTTTATATAGATCAAAGATTTAACCCCTTATAATTTTCAAGTGTTGAGAGATAATCCTCCTTATTTTTTAAACACCTGAGGGCAAACTTTTGTTAAATCTCTCTACAAGCCTTTGTCAAGCATCTAAATTTTCACCACCCCAAAATGATTCATGCTCATATCGTACAGTGGATCTCTATCAGATGTAAACCACATTTCCGAGGAGAATTGCCTTTTGGTCTACCACCTCTTGATCTTTATCCCGTTTGGTCTAAACTTAGCCCAACCCTAATACAATAATAACCAATTACAATAATTCAACATGAACGTAAAATACCCCCAAAGTGTTAAGGTATAAAAGAAGTAGATTCGGATAAAGAATTAAAACTAATGGCAAGTTGTGACAATTTTATCTTAGATGCTTTAAAACACAAGGGCATGGTGAAAAGCAATGCTAAGTACTTTTGTCTTGCATACCAACTTAGTTACTTTTGACTAAATTTGAATAATGAGAAGTTTGGGGAAATAATAAACAAGATAAACGAGTGATATGAGAATGAAAAAGAGTAAAATGTGAGAGTAAAAATAAAATAATATTTTCTGAACAGTAGACGTTGATGAAATCGTACTGAATTAAAGGTGTATTAATAAGGTTTATCATTTGGTCTAATAAAAAAAGACTAAATAGATATTTGGCTTGATACCATTCAATTCGTGCTCTTGTATATAGTCTATCAAATATAATGTTCCAATGATATTTTCTTAGACCACAAGGGTAATATTTTACCAAATGATAATTATAGACCAAAAGACTATTAGACCATATGGGTACAGTCTGATATACCATCTCGAATAATACGAACAGATTCTAGACGAAACGGTAAACCAACATTACCGGAAAATATACCTCTCAGTACCTATCAGTACCTAGAGAATACTATACCATGATAATATCTAACAATCCTCAGGCTTGAGATCTTTAAAAAGAATTGAACGAAATAGTATACTTCCAGATAATTACAGACTGTGACCACTGTTTCAAAAGGGGAAACAAACATAGACAAAATAACTTCCCCTGAGCAGGGATCCATTTCATGTTATCAGTCTCCGTCTCTGTCTAAAAGCTGATCTTACGTCATAATTGGGGAATGAATATCATAAGAAGATTGTCTGAGTCAAGGATGAAAATAGTAGGAAAATTGTCAATAACGATAAAACGAAGATGTTAAATAAAATAGAAATAAGAGAGTGATTCGTTGACGTAATTCGGAATAAACATATCTTTTAAAACTTCAGAAAATTTGTTTTTAGAATAACGACCCCGCTCCAAAATAAAGACCGTAATATTTAAAACAATATCATTTTGATAAGAATAAAATAGAAAAACTGTTCATTTATTGTAACCATATAGGTTGCAAAGAATATACTATATTAACACAGTCATCAAATTCAACTTTGATCACAATGTGTGCACATCCTCCCCTCATTCTGGATGAAGTCAGGAACTCTTAAGGGCCTGTCCCACTGGAGGCGATCGTTGTTGCGACAACTGGCGATCTTGCTGTTGTGAGTGTGGTAGCAAGTTGTTGTTGTAGACTGGTGTTCATATAGTCGTATTTAGGTTTATTATCACCTTTTTAAAGCCGAACTCCTTACAATTATGAAATTATCAGGTTGTCGCCACAACGATTGCCGCCTGTAGGACAGGCCCTTTAGATAAACACGCGCTGAACAACGCCAATGACGTTTTCATAATTATCCCCTATCATTTCCACCTGGGTGGAAAGAAGCATGAACACAAAATGCCTAGCTCAATGACAAAATTCCCGCGTGGGCATCGAACCCACAACTTTTGCATCCCAAGTCAAGTGATGCAATCACAAGACATGAAATGACATTGATCACTTTTACAAGACAGTTTAAAATGTTCATAATTTAATCATCGCTTTGGAGAGGGGGTGAGTAATGTGGTTTATATTTCTGGTTTCCGCTTTGATGATTATGGTGAAGGGAGACAAATTTTATGTAGGTGGAAGAAGATGGAGACGATATATCAATCACTTTTTTTTTTCTTCAATGAATGAAATCTCTCATAATGTAGTTATCTTCGTATGTTTTGTTCTTTTTTTTTTTTGTTCTTTTTTTTTTTTTGCTTTGTTTGTTTGTTTGTTTAAAGTTACCTTTCGATTGCTTTCTTCAGTGACTGTAGGGATTCCCGTCTATGATTCATGGTTACAGTGCAACAAAGAAATGTAAATAAATGTGGGAGAGACAGTGTAATGTGGTAGTAGAAGGAGGGAGATGGGTGAATCATAAAACCGACTCAAATTTAAGTGTAACTCTGCATTTCCTGATTGAATAAGAGTGAGACGCAGCATTTGTTGCACTGCCCCTCCTTCAAATATGACATGCGGTCCATGGAAGGTTGATCGTACTTGCCATTGAACATTTTAAAACTTAAACGTTCAAAGTTGAAAAGATCGTAGTTATTTAATAACGACGACCTTTCACCTTTGAACTATGACAAGGGGGCTATTTGTTTGTCAGCTTTTAATAATAGATTGATATTTTTTGGCTTTGACTTTTTCATTTTTTCTTTCTATCGATTTAACCCTCTTTGTGCTATTCTTAGAAAAGGTGAGTGAAAATTATGTAGCCATATGGCTACAAAGCACAAAGAGGGTTAAGAAAAGTTCGCTCTTTTTGTCATTAAAATTAACGATTTTTATCACATACACGAAAGGTACATTTTTACCATCGATTTCGGGAAAAAAGGTCGAATTTTGCCAGTGACTTAGATCAAATTAATGTCGAAACTTTTACCGTATATACTATTTTTTGTTGTTTGTTTGTTTGTTTGTTTTTTGTTTTTTTAACGTCAAACTTTAAAACGTCTTTATTCGATCGAACTTTTAAACCTCTTTTGGACCTCTGAATAGAGTGTTCCCTCCGTATCAATTTAAGTATCTGTATTATGTCTTATTATTTTATCCATGTATCATGTTTGATTTTTTTATACGGAAAATAAAACCATACAGTACCATACCATACCAAATTGATCGATCACGTTTGCCGTTGAAACTTTATTGCGCCAATGGCTCGCCATACCATTTTACGATGATTCTATTTCCACTTGGGCTTGATCACTATTACAAGACAGTTTGAATGTTCATGATTTAATCATCGGTATTGAAAGGGGTGAGTAATGTGGTTTATATTCCTGGTTTCCGCTTTAGTGATTATTTTGAAGGGAGACAAATAGAGGGTTTGTATAGAAGGAAGAAGATAGAGACGATTTTTTGGATCGCCACCATATTGCTCTGGAGATAGTGATCTTGGCTATTGTTTCTTTTTAGATAGGGGCTAGAGTTCTATGGTTGTGGGGTTATATGTTTTTTTGTTTTTTATTTTGTTTTGTTTTGTTTTCTTTTGTTTTTTGGGGTTTTTTTTAGGGTTAGTCTGAAAATAATGTCTCACCAACTGGAAAAATTATCTGCGAGAGGAGGGATGGAAGAGTAGCAAAAAAAAAATTGAGGGTTCTAGGACGACTACCCCTTAAAGGAGGACTCCAGGCTGAAATTAAAAAGTTTTGTAAAGTAAAATAAAATTTAACAAGCACAACACAGAAAATTTCATCAAAATCGGATGAAAAATAACAAAGTTATGCTTTTTTTAGGTATTGATTTTTTTTTTCGTAAAGCAGTTCTTGGCAATATCTCATTGTCTCATTTGAATATTTGAATATTCAAATGAGCAAACTGATGATGTCACAGTCCCCCTACTTCTTGTATATTTTATTATATGAAATCCTATTTATCTCATTTTTTCATATGTTGCGTATACAGAAAATCTATCCCTCGTACTGAAATAAGTAAAAGCACTTGTGACCTTGAATATTCCACAAGGATTGATCCCTGTTTTTATGTCCTTGGGGCAGAAAATCTTGATAATTGGTATTTCATACATTAAAATACAAAGAAAGTAGGGGGACTGAGACATCATCAGTTTGCAAATTTGAATATGGCAAGAACTGTCTCCTAAAAAAAAATCAAAACCTAAGAAAAATCATAACTTTGCTATTTCTTATCTGATTTTGATGAAATTTTCAGTGTTGTGCTTTTTAGATTTTACTTTATTTTTCTAATAATGCAAATTCCAGCCCGGAGGAGTTCTTTAACAATTACCCCGGACAACTGCCTCCCCCAAGAATCTACCGCCACAAAGATTAAAGGCCTCGTCACACCGAGTCCGGTCCGGGTCACGGCACGGGCCCGTTCCGGTTCAACAACGGGCAAAAACGGTCGAAATGAATCGGCCGTGTACTATTGCAATGAGACTGGTCACAACAAACACGGGCTATGCCTTACTAGCCGGAACGGCAACCGGTACGGTTTTTATGGGATCGCTCATGGAGCGATTTGAGACGGTTTGCCGTACCGGTCACCGGACCGGACTCGGTGTGACGAGGCCTTAAGATGTTAAAGGACTCATCCGGGCTGGAGTTTGCATTATAAGAAAAATAAAGTAAAATAAAAAAAAGCACAACACTGAAAATTTCATCAAAATCGGATAAGAAATAGCAAAGTTATGAATTTTCTTAGGTTTTGAATTTTTTAGGAAACAGTTCTTCAAATTGGCAAACTGATGATGTCTCAGTCCCCCTACTTTCTTTGTATTTTATTGTATGAAATACCAATTATCAAGATTTTCTGCCCCAAGGACATAAAAACACGGATTAATCCTTGTGGAATGTTCAAGGTCACAAGTGCTTTTACTTATTTCGGTATGAGGGACAGATTTTCTGTATACGCAATATATGAAAAAATGAGATAAATAGGATTTCATATAATAAAATACACAAGAAGTAGGGGGACTGTGACATCATCAGTTTGCTCATTTGAATATTCAAATATTCAAATGAGACAATGAGACAATTGCCAAGAACTCTTTTACAAAAAAAATCAAGACCTAAAAAAATGCATAACTTTGTTATTTTTCATCCGATTTTGATGAAATTTTCTGTGTTGTGCTTGATGAATTTTATTTAATTTTACAAAACTTTTTCATTTCAGCCCGGACTCCTCCTTTAAGACGGGGATGGACGAGTAAAATAGGACTTTTTGCCCAGCGGCTGGAAAGGGGAGTATACCAATGCCCCCATAGCAAGTTTAGATTGGAGGGATGTCCAATGTTATTATGTTATAGGTTTTCCCGCCCAATTTCATACATTTATCATCCGTTTTCATTTAATAAGTATTTAAATTCGTGTGTTTGATGCGACAGACTGACTTTAGTCAAACAACTTCGTGTTCATGCTCTCAAATTCTTTTTTTAGGCACACAAAGTAATGGTTACAAAGTTCAAATACGGATATAGGCATTTTATTTCATTGTTTGTGCATTCAAATTAGTGCGAATTTGAGAATACGGAATGAAATGTCGACAGGGTGAAGACGAATTTGAATAGTTATTGCCGAATGTATATGCTTATTATGTGAAGTAGAATGCGCAAATACGGAATCGATCACAACAATCGTTAATTTTGATGATTGAATACGATTTTGACTGGCAACATTTAGATGCATCAGCGTTTTTTCCGAAAGTGAATGCCTGTAATATGCAATTGATTGACAAAACAATGAAATTGACCGGGAAAACATATATTATATGCCAACAAAGACTTTTAATCAATAATAGAATGTTCCTAAACCAAACAGGAAAGGGATTGACAAACCGTTAAATTACGATACTATTCAAAAGGTATATATAGGTTTTCCGGGCCAATTTCATACATTTATCATCCGTTTTCATTTAATGTGTATTCAAATTCGTGTGTTTGATGCGACAGACTGACTTTAGTCAAACAATTTCGTGTTCATGCTCTCAAATTCGTTTTTAGGCACACAAAGTAATGGTTGCAAAGTTCAAATTCGGATATAGGCATTTAATTTCATTATCTGTGCATTCGAATGGGTGCGAATTTGAGTATACGGAACGAAATGTCGACAGGATGAAGACGAATTTGAGTTGTTATTGCCGAATGTATATGTTTATTATGTGAAGTAGAATGCTCAAATACGAAATCGGTCACAACAATCGTTAATTTTTATGACTGAATACGATTTTGACTGGCAACATTTCGATGCATAAGCGTTTCTTCCGAAAATGAATTCCTCTAATATGCAGTTGATTGAAAACAAAATGGAATTGGTCGGGAAAACCTATATTAGAAAGGAGCAGAACTCTCTACATATATGATCTAAATACGTCTTCAAATCTAATTATAACCCAACTGAACAATTGGGTTATACACACACTGTCATCTTCAATAAATAGTAATCATTCGTGCACTTTTGCAACACTGCTATAGCGCCGTTCTAACAAAGCTAATAAAAATGGGTCTATTCTTTATAAATGATAATTAAGAGTATGTCTCAGTCAGCCTAAATATAATCTTAAAGCTTAAGTATTCAATTCATTAGATGTTCTTCTCAGCATAAATATTGAGTTACTTGGCAAGCAGTTATTTTTATTCATAAAACGAATAAGTCACCCGTGCTGTCATTTTTAATAATAAGTAATCCGTCTCGTGCATTTGTAACACAGGTACAGCGCCATTGCTAACAAAGATAAGTAACAATAGCTTTCACTCAGACAAAAGAACACTGTTCTTTGTAATTGATGATTTTAGAGGCTGTCTACGTGAGTCTAAATATATTTCAAAGATTAATGTATTGAATATCTTCGATGTTCTTCTCATTACAAATGTTAAATTTGGTTGATTGCCAAAGAATTGGTCACGGATGCTGTCATGTCTAATAATAAATAAACCTTTTTGCGTATTTGTAACACATACAGCGCCATTGCTAAACAAAATTAAGACAATAGGTTTTACTCATTCAAAAGACGACTGTTCTTTGAAATTGATAATCTTAGAAGCTGTTTATGTGAGCCTAAATGTATATGTGCATGGCTATAATGCATTTCTCTTTAAACATTATAAATGGGATTATTTGGCATGGCCTTCCACTTTTCTTTTTTCTTTTTTTTTTCTTCCCCCCCCCCTCCCAAAATTTTTTTATTATTATTTTTTTTTTTTTTTTTTTTTTTTTTTTTTTTTAAATTCATAACTTGTGAAATTTTCTAATTTCTTTAAAGTTATTTCATTATGGTAAGTATTCATCAATAACAAAGTAGTTATTTACAGACACAGTATGTTGCCATACCATAATTGTTTTATATTTGTAAGTGCAATACATACAAGGGTGGCATTATAATCGTGTTCTACGTTTACCGGACCAAGATGAACTTATATGAAATAGCGATTAATTTCTATAAAATCTATAACACAAAGGCATTTTTTCTAAATAAGTCATCTTCTTTTAGCAAAATCATTAGTTATTTATTATTTAATTATTTATTTATGGGCCAAAATTAAAATAAAGGGAAAGTTCTATGATCCTCCCTGAACAAGAAACCATTTCAAATCACATTGTATATACAGTTGTCCGCAAAATTGTTCATACCCCTGTCGTTTTTTAAGTTTTTTTAGCCGTACTCCTAAATGAATACGTTTCGTCAAACTTTCTGATTAGTATGTTACTAACAATAGAGCAGTTAGGAAAATTTGAAATTTTGAGAAATTTGGTATTCTAGGGGTATTTTGTTGACATATTTACTAAAAACGCCATGTTCATAATTATTCATACCCTATAGGGGTGCCCAATCTTATTTATTATCTAATCATCTCGATTATAATTATATATTTAAATTTCCACCTAAAATAGTTCTTGCGAATATTCAGAACTACCATTCATGTCTTCCGTGGGTTTTGATCAATGCGTCCTCTGGAAAACGTCCAGGCTGCATAAGGTTGCATGGTCTTTGAGCTATTTTGTGAGTCTTCAACTTTCGAGACACATTTCTAAGGGGATTCTTGGCAGGTCATCGAATTTTTATATCCAGATCATTCATTATGATTGTCCTTGAACTACTTCTTGACTAACTTGGCCGTATGCTTCTGCACTTCGTCCTGTTGATATGTCAAATGCTGTCCCAGGTAACATTAACAAGCATACTTCTTCAAGTTTTCATCCGGGATCTTAATAAAAATGTCCTCACCGGGATGCCTCCTATTCTGGACAGGTTCTCAGTGCTACCCGCACTGATAATCCCCCATCGCAGTTCTATGTGAATGCCACGTTCTAAAATCAGGACACTGTTCTTTAGATTGAAGGATTCGTCGTTTTTTGCCAAATTGAAGAAAGTCCATCACCAGTAAATTTTAAAATTTTCTCTCATCAACTTGTATAATTATGGTCGAAAAATCAAAATTCTGGTTTAAATGAGCTCAGGAACTGTCCAGAGGCCTTCCGGTGGGTGTGACTGCTAAACTGGAGTCTGTATTGGGAAGCGTTTATATACATGTCCTTAATGCAGTATTCGCTCATTGGCACCTTCATCTCTGGCAGGTCAGGGGTATCCATTTCGACTTTGGTTGTGATCTGTGGGTTGTTGTAGACCTCTCAGTATACTTATTTGGCAATTCAAGGAGACCTTGCACTTTTAGTCTTGCCCATAGAAGCTTTTTCCAAATTGTCTTATGGCCTGGTCACAGCTACACGACGCACGGCCAGCGCTCAGAAAAAGTAGCAGTTTTGGGCAATTCGTTGTCTTGCGCTGGCTTGTAGCTGACACTCGTCGCTCACTCGTCGTTGTGCGCAGTTGTGCGTCTGAAAATTTTGAGCATGATCAAATATCTGGTCGAGCTCGACGCACGGATGTAAACGCCGGCAGAGCGCCAGATATGCACAGAGGGCGCAGCACCAGCGCCAGACATTCGCAGAGCGCGCAGCGCCAGCGCCAGACAGACACAGACCTTGTGTTAAGCATTCGTGACATTTGCGTAGGTCCAAGCGTTGCGAATGCATTGCAAACAATCGAACCGTCAATGTGAGGGGCAACCACGTTTGTTCGCAGGTTGTGCGCTGTGCCTGCGCGGGTCATTCGTGTAGACAGCCAGAGCAAGCTGCGTATTATTTGGATGCTTTCATATGTGCGCAGTGTATGCGTTGTGGGAGCGCTGTGGGAGCGCTGAGGGTGCGCTGCGGGAGCGCTGGGGGGAGCGCCCTACATACGCATTACCTTCTCCAAAATCATCAGAAAGTTCGACGCACAACGACGCAAAGAGCTTATCTTCTATCTTTTTTGTGCGCTGGCGTCGTGTAGCTGTGACCGGGCCATTACATCTGGTGCACATAAAAGAAGCACTTAAGTGTTAAATCAGGGACTAAAAAGTGTGGTAACAGCGGTTATTTTATTTCAATAACATTCATATGAATGTTCCTTAAGTGAAAAATTCAAAGTCCTGACAAGAAACCAACAATAAAAGGGTTGGGAAGCTGAAGACTCACAAGATAACTCAAAGACCATGCAACCTGACTCAGCCTGGAGGTTTTCCAGAGGACACAGGGGCCAGACCCCACAGAAGCCATGAAGAAAGAATATAGACTCTTGCAAAAACTATTTCAGAAGGTTATTTAAAGAAAATAATATGTACTTGTGGTTATTTGATAAGAAATTGGACTGGGTACCCCTAGGGTATGAATAATTATGAACGTGGTGTTTTCCGTAAATCTGTCAATAAATAACCCTGGAATACCAAATTGCTCAAAATATTAAACTTTCCCAATAGTCCAGATGTTGGTAACATACTGATCACTAAAAGGTTTGACGAAATTCATTTATATAAAAGCAAAATTAAAAAAAATTAAAAACTGTCAGGGGTATGAACAATTTTGCGGACAACTGTACATGTAGGTCTGGAGGTTGGATTCGACAGTTTGTCAAGATCACATTAGGTTCTATATGTTGGCTCAGTGGATAGAGCGTCCGCCTCATAATCGAAAGGTCATGTGTTCGAGCCCCGGCCGCGTCATACCAAAAGACGTTAAAAATGGTAGTTGCTGCTTCCCTGTTTGGCGTTCAACAAGAGGGGGATAGAGCAACGTCCTTCTGGCGCTGCTCAGCTGCTGCCGGGCCCACGAGAAAAGGGGCAAAATAAATATCCTTTCCGGACAATTAAATTTGGAGCATGGAGCATGTCAATTGTCAAACGATAGTGTTTTATTAGCTAGTTATTTCCTACCTCTTTCCCCTTTTTCCCGTATACAGTCTGTGTCAAATAAAATGGTACAAGTGGAAACCTTTTTTTTTCTTCTGATATTGACTGACCTGATATTGTTTGGTATTTTCATAAAACAGGAAAATCAGACTTTCTTCTGCAATTTTTTTCTTCACAATTGGTGCTGTAATTTTTGAGATATGACTAATTTTCTACAATCAAGAAAAATCCATTTTTCGCACGCCGTCCCATGCCTTTGTGTAGGTTTCGCATAAAGGCCATGAATTCAACGCTCCAGAACAATAGAAGTGCGTATTTTCGATTTGTTCCTCGCCGCACAAAATTTAGCATAACTTTTGTTTTACGAAAGCAAATTATACAAAACAAAGCGCATCAGCAAGAAAAATCTTTTAGCTTTACTTTGGTACCACATACACACGTCATTTGAAAAGATTTCACGCCTAAATTATTTTTTTCCCGACTGTAACATTTTTTAACACAGACGGTAGTATTATTTCCCCCGTCTTCTTTTGTTTCTCCACCGTCTCTGTAGTGTCCATTACCCCCAATTTCCTCTATGATGGGCAATCAACTTGTGTAACATTTCCTTCCAAATCCTTTTAAAGGGATTTTAGTAACTTTCAAAATAAGAGCAATTAGATCAAGATTAATGAAATTATATTGTTCCAACAGTAAAAACAAACTACTGAAAGTTTCAAATCAAATGGAAGTCATTTACTACCTCAAAACAGTGTAACAAACAATGCCAAGCATACAGCTGAACATCAGTACCCTCTGCTGCTAGCTAATCAGGCCGCTAGGGATGGGGGACTATACAACAGGAAATGGGTGTGTGTTGTGCTGTGCGGAAAAGCACATGGTTTTATAAACCAACCGGTGTTGGTTTATAAAATTTGAGTATGAAATCATTGATATCTCGAAGGTAAAGCAAGCAATTAGCTTGCAATTTTGAAGAGATACCAGACTGACCTAGGTGTTTATAATTATGTTGGCAAAAGAAGCTAACTCGATAAAATGTGATTTGAATATCATCCAATGTTACTACATCCCTTTAATTGACATTACCTCTTTAATTACACGGTAATAATCTTTTTAAATTGATAAAGCTTTGAAATCTATTAATTACCTTATGCAACCTGGTGCAAAGTTATCCAATTAATATATTGGATAACCCAATTAAACTGTAACGCAGGTTACTTTGCTGTGCCACAAGTTAGTAACTTTGCTAAGGATGTGATAATTTTTGATTTTTTTTTTTTCCTACGGTAGACAGTACATAATCGCAAATAATTTTTTGTAAATAGAATTCCCAAATGGACAGTAAACATATTCAATTCAATTCAATTCAAATTAAATCAGAATAAGAAATTATCAATATTAGCTTCTTTTTTTTTCTAGCTTTTACTTTTACCATAAGTGGCCACTACGCCAAAGGATAAAAGGATAGGTTCATTCAAAGCCATACAAAATCTATGAATACATATCTTTGTATCATTATTACCATAATTGTATCACAAAACAAAAATTATGAATAGTTCTTTAAATAAGTTTTTCCCACAAACATTGGACTGCATATTAAAGGAGAGATAATTTTAATAAATTATGTTAAAAATTACTTGTCAACTCAGACTAGTGGACCGGAATTGTGCTGAAGAATCCACCATTAGCATTTTTACAAGCATTATTATTATTCATGAAAGCCTCAATTATTTGCATTTAAAACAAGTCGGCATCTTGTAGCAGTCTACTCTCATGACTCTGTCGACATACCATCCGAAAGCTTTTATTATATACATTGTGTTTGAATCCGGGACCTTTACAAGGAAAGTCAGATATTATCCTTGCTCCAGTTCCGATTTACATCAGTGACAACCCAAATTTTACTGAAAATGGGATCCACCCATATTTTCTTTTACCAAGTTTACCGGTGAGTGAAAGACGTTGATTTAGATCGGATACCAAGATATTTTTGTCCAGGCTCGAATGTCATAGATTTGGTGATGATGGTCGGAGATAGAGAATGGAGAGAGAGAGAGATGGGAGAGAGAGAGAGAGAGAGAGAGAGAGAGAAGAGAGAGAAAGAACGAAAGCAAGAAGAGAGAGAAGGGAGAAAGAGGAGAGAGGGGGGAGAGATAAAGAGAGAGAGGAGTGAGATGGGAGAGCGTGAGAGAGAGAAGAGGAAGAAGAGAGCGAGTGAAGAGAGGGGAGGGAGATTGGAGAGAGAGAGAGAGGGGGGGTGGAAAAGGATAGTTGGGGGAGAGAAAGAGAGATGGGGATTCTGTCAGGCTTAAATATCATTGGACGTATTATGACGAGTGACGGTCAAAAGAGAAAAAGAGGGAGATAGAGATTTAAATCTATTTCAAAAAGAGATAAATATTTTGTCTCATCTCTTCATGGTGTTGCGATTAAAAGATATTTGGATGGTCGTAGAAAGATAGCGAAGACTGATATTTCCGGTTAAAGATTAGTCGGTGAAAGTACCGCATAGCAAAGGAAAATAATGGCAATTTGTTGTTGACATAAAATAGAATAAAAACTGACACCAGTGCCCTGTAACACAAAAGACTTACGATTGATAAAAGGTACAATTGACCTTTTAACTTGGTAGCCTCATCATGAAACAGGGTGCTCCAAAGTTGATGATCTTAATCCTAACTCCTAGCCCTAACCTAATCCTAATCCATGACTGTACTGGTTTCCAAATGAGGCTATCGAGAAAAAAAATCAATTGTAATCTTTTTTTTTCAATCGTAAGTCTTTGTGTTACAGGGCACAGACCGAACAAAATATTACATTACCAGGCACGGATCCAGGGAGGGGCCCGATAGGCACACACCCCCCCCCGTAAATAAAAAGGGGAAAAGGAAAAGAAAACAAAAATCTTGATGGATTGTACAAAAAATATGAAATTCGAATTTTGTCACGCCCCCCCCCCCCATCTCATTGAAATTCCATGGATCCGCCACTGCATTACCGTGAATGACAAATAAAAGGGTCGGTTCTGTCTTTCTAAAAGATATGACCGAGAAAAAAAAAAGTACATTGTATACGTCAGTAGCGGACGCAGACCGGAGTCACACAATGAATTTACCGGGCCCATGCGTAAACATAATAGAGCCGCTTTTGTCCCCAGACAATTGGGCCCCCGAAATGCATTCAATTCGATTTTCTTGAATCCGCGCCTGTACGTGATGCTTAAATGTAACCGAAGAACAGTGTTAAAAACAGAAAATGAGGAAGATATAGGCTTACAGCCGACAAAGCATTTCAAGGGTGTTAAATACATCCTAACACCCTGTTTATCTGATATTTGCAATGAAAGATTTTTTCTTTTTTTCTTTTTTTTTTCTTTCTTTTTTTTTACTTCAATCCCGCCTTTGTGCTTCTCTGTCTGGGTATCAGGTCTGTTATTTTTCGACATTGCCTCGAGCCTTTATTTCGCCTAAGGACTAGGTTTTGGAACATGTTTAGAGCGTTGAGGCCAGGACTGAAAAAAAAAGTACCGAAGTTCGACTTGATTAGTGTCCGACGACAAAGGATAAATTGTCATACAACCGTCGCGACGTAGTTAAGACAAATTACATGAGTTTCACTAAATAAAAGAGTCAATAAAATTTTACTGACATTAAAGCACTCAGTCAAATGATTTTGATATTCGAAAAGGGGAGGCATTTTCGAGAGCAAATTTTATTTAGGACCCTGATTTTCCCACTAATGATCGCTTGCTTGAGATATTAATCATCAAGTCTAAATCAATGGAAATATGATAAGCAACCCTTTAGTCTCGATGAATACGTGAGGTATTAAATGGTGATATTACTTCATTTTGGGGAAATGTCTTGTCTGAAAATCTTCTGGATAATTGTCAAAAATGAGACGTGAAGAATTAAGAAATTCAGTGCTTCAAGGAAAGACAAGTCTCTCCTCACTGGACTGGCTCCAGTGACGTCACAATGAAGACAGCTTCTGGTGGACGTGACTTCATGTTGGTTAGAAGCTTGTTTTTTTGTAAGGGGATTTTTTTTTTTTTTTTTTTTTTTTTTTTTTTTTTTTTTTTTTTTTTTAATCAATAATACAAGCTTATAATTTTCTTGTTTGTGAGTGAGGCGTGATAATGGTGATTGAACAAGTTTTGTTTACGCGGGCTTAAATGTTTTGGATAGATTGACATGGTTTTTTTTAAGCGAAGGTCAACTATCTGTCTATTCCGACAAATAAAATTAAGACAAGAAATGAATGCCACAATCCTTTTTACGAGAACAGACAAAAAGGCGACTTTTATATAAATTATATCAAGAAAAGAAGGTGGGTGAGATGCAGAGGTGTTGAGGGACCAGTCAGGAAAGGGGTTTGCGAGAGGTACCCCTCTCAAGGTTATGCCTAGGCTATTTCAAGGTTATGGCTATTCCAATGCATTTTGTAATGTTTATTGCTTCCTATAATTATACTTACATCTTTCTCCAGTGTATGGGCTTACAATCAACATCTTATCCCTCTCACTCTTTTATTTCCATCATCTTATGCTTCTACATTCTAGAAAAATGAGGGGTCAAACTCTACCAGTGATGGGTTCAATATTATCGCTTAACATCTGGGGGGCGTTTCATGAAATGACTTTTATCCGACAAACTGTTTAAGGCATACTGAAATGCTTGCATCTGATTGGCTGAGAGCAAATTTGTCGGATAAAACGTCTGACAAGTCCTTTGATGAAATGCCCCCCTGGTAAACCTGATTGGACCTAGCATGAGGTCAATTTTGACCCGGCTTCATTTTTTTTTCATACATCCTCCCGTAATAATCCTCATTTATTCTCTCACATTATTTTGCTGTGGTTCAGGTGCCCATCCCTCCCCCCCCCCGCCCGCCCCAACAAACTAAAAACTTGAGTTACAATGGCATATGCTGTAATATATGACGTAATCTCTAAATCTGCAGATTTGCGATTGATAGATCGTCACGGTGAGATGAATATCATGAATTAAACATTTCTATAAATCCATTTCAAAAGAGTCATTCTTGCCTCCGGCTGCGGAAATATTTTCATGTTCTGATAGACGATAGACATTGATATATATCTATCTCGAATCTATCAAAATTGAATAAAAATAAAATGAGTCGAAATCATCATCACCAACCATTAGGGAGTTGATCGTGATCACTGCTTCCGCAACGCAGTCTTGGGTTTCATGTTTTTGGCATCCGCTAGTCGACAACTTCAGTTTGGGGAATTCGTTAAGAAATATAGGTTATAATAATATTTTTAAGTGGACGTTGAAGGATGTATTCGTCTAGACGTGATATTGTCAAGCCAAACTGGGGATTAAACAGCCCAAATTGGCGTCACTGCACACCTACGTGCTCCAAATTATATGACAACAAAATGAAGCCAAATGGGGACAATACCGCCCAAATTCAATGAAATTGGCGTGATTACATCTACGTGGAGCAAAATTTGGGTGAAAAGTAGCCACAATAATGTGGAGGAGAAAAATGGCTATGCCATTCATTTGAGAAATTCTTTTCAAAACTCTCTACTCTACTCTCGACACATTCAAAGGAAATAAGTTTCCCCATGGCGGCCCCTCTCATTCCCAGCAATCATCCCATCCCAGCCGCATGATGTAAGTTCGCTAGTCTGTTCAAGTGAACAATGTCTCGTCATGATAAAAAGAGTCTGTGACAGCTAGCAAGGAAGTGATGACTTCCGACTTCCTTCAATATCATTAGTAACGATCCGGAATCAATTTCATGAGAGACAAAAGGATGATTTAAAAGATGCGATTGATTACCCATCATACATCTGGGGCATCCAGGAGAGATGTCTTCCGGTGGTGACATGCCATGAATGTCTAGAGATTGATCCTTTTTCCGCTTCACCCCTTCTTTTGTAAGAAGATGATGTCTTGAATATTTTCTTGAAATCATAAGGAATTTTCAGGGGCGGATCCAGCATTCGCCAATAGGGGGCCGGATTTTTTTTTGTTCACCCTAATTTCCCTTGACCAGCGGTTTGAAAAGCTAAGCGCGGGGTGGCTGTTATAGGCCTATAGACACTTAATTAACTGTGTTTTTTTATGCCAAGCTCATAAAGAAAATACTTATATCATTAAACGATGTGAGCGCGAAGCGCGAGCTGAAAATTTTTTGATTTATCAACCTAAAAAAATGTGCATTTAAATTTTTTTTGTGCTATGCTTTTTAAAAAGATACTTATCTCATTAAACAATGCGAGCGCGAAGCGCGAGCCGAAAATTTTTGATAATATATCAACCTGAAAACAGTGCATTTTTAAAGCGTCTTTATGCTCTGTTTATAAGGAAGATACATATTATCTTATTAAACAATGCGAGCGCGAAGCGCGAGCTGATAATTTTAAATATATCGACCTAAAAACAGTGCATTTTAAGTATTTTTTGTGCTATGCTTTTTAAGAAGTTACTTGACATAAAGCAATGCGAGCGTGAAGCCAAGCCTAATATTTGTGATATATCAACATGAAAGCGTTTTTTTTTTAACGCCATACTTATAAAGAAGATACATATTTTATAATGCGAGCGCGAAGTGCGAGCCGTAAATTTTTGATATATCAACCTGAAAACAGTGCATTTAAAGATTTTTTATTCTAGCATGATACTTATGTCATTAAATAATGCGAGCGCTAAGCGCGAGCCGAAATTTTTTGATATGTCAACTTTAAAACATTTAATTTTAAGCGTTTTTGTGCTAAGCTCATAAAGAAAATATTTATTTTATTAAACAATGCGAGCGTGAAGCGCGAGCTGAAATTTAAAGATATGTCAACCTGAAAACAGTACATTTTTAAAGCGTTTTTATGTTATGTATATAAAGAAGATAATCTCATTAAACAATGCGAGCTGAAAATTTTAGATATATCAACCTAAAAACAGTGCATTTAAAGTTTTTTTTATGCTATGCTTCTTAAGGAGATACATATCTCATTGAAAAATGCGAGGGCGAATCGCAAGCTGAAAATTTTTGATAATTATGTCAACCTGAAAACAGTGTTTTTTAATGCTTATAACGAAGATATGTATCTTAATATATATTAAACAATGCGAGATATTTTTTTTTATACCTTACAACATGAAAACAGTGCATTTTAAGCTCTTTTTGTGCTGTGGTCAAGAGGATAATTATCTAATTAAACAAAATGAGCGCGAAGCGCGAGCATATTTTTATATGTTAAACCTGAAAACGAGACAATATTGTTTTGTTTTTTCATCCTTTTGAAAATTATTATATGCCTATCTTATTGAAAAATAAAGCGAGCGCAAAAGCGCGATCTGAACATTGTCGGTATATCAAATTGAAAACAATACATTATCTTAAAGATTTTTTTTTGTGTGCTATGCTCATAAAAAGGGACACTTATCTCATTAAACAAATAATGTAAGCGCAAAGCGCAAGCTGAAATATTTTGATATATTGACCACAGATCTTTACATTTTAAGCGCTATGTGCTCACAAACGGGATAAATTTTATTACCTCATCAAACAGATAAGTCGAGCGCAAAGCGCAAGTTGAAAATTCTGTATAATTATTGACTAAAATGGAACATTCCATGTGCTTTTGTTTTTGTTTGTTAGTTAGTTAGTTAGTTAGTTTGTTTTTCTTGGGGTGGGTATGGATAGGCGTACTTGATTTACTAAACAAAGTAATCCTAGCGAAGAGCGACAGCTTAAATTATAAGCACTTTTCGTAATCCTCATAAATACGATACAATCAGGTAATGCGAAGCGCGAGCGAAAAACTCTGACCTACTTTTATTTTCCTCTCTAATTTTGCTTACTGTTTTTACTTTTCATCTTCTCTCCCTCTCTCTCTCTCTTTTCCTTCTCCTTCCCTTTTCCCCTTCTTTTTCTTCTCTTTTTCTCTTCTTTCCCTTTTTTTTTTTTGCGCAACCAATAGGGGGGGGCGTGGCCCCCTCGCCCCCCCCCCTAAATCCGCCACTGATTTTAGTTTCAAAGTCGGGGTTTTTTTTTTAGGACAGTATGAAGCGCCTTGTATGTTACAAAACATATTATTACATTGATTTAGCCAAGCTAAATTTGGTTAGGTTGTAAAATTGATTAGGAATATTTCCTATCGGGATATGTATCTCGAATGGGGCAGTTGTAGATTCATTTTATTGTCAAAGGAAATTTAGCAAACGTGGCCAAGATTTGAACCGTGTATAGGCACATATCCTACGATCGAGAGTCCGCGAATTTTCAACTAGACAACTCTAAAGGGCCTGTCCCACAGGTGACGATCGTTGTTGCGACAACTGGCGATCTTGCTGTTGCGTGTATGGTAGCAAATCGTTGCTGTAGCCTAGCGTAGATTTTTTTTTTTTTTTTTTTTTTTTTTTATAATTTTTTTAAAGGTATTTCGGTTTTGACATTATCAGGTTGTCGCCACAACGATCGCCTTTTGTGGGACAGGCCCTTATATTAGGTGTGCCATGAAAATCACCATTTCCCCATTTTTAATATGAAAGTTTACAATGAAAGATTGATGTGACTCTCATGTCATAATTGAACAAGTTTCTCATTTCTACTCTACAAGTAATCACTGAAAATCATCTTTCTTTTCTCATTTTCGAATTCAATTTATTTTTTTCCACACAATAATGGCAGAGGAGAGATTCTTTTGAGATGACAAAATAATTGTATCGTACACATGTGATAATGTATTCATGAAACAAAAATAGAGCAAAAAAGGAAATCGCTATAGCCTGAATCATGTGAATGGTACGATGTGTTCATGGCATATTTAACATGACAACAATCTGCACATGCGCTGATCGCAAATCTACGATATAAAACTTTCCGCCGAGGTCTTCCCACCTTTTTTCCAACTCTGCTCGCTGATTGGTTGAAAGAATCGTTCACGTGTGAGGTCAGAAGGTCAAGGTGTTCTAAGCCCCCGATGCTAGATGTCTTATTAGATTTCCAGCGTCTCTTCCGCTCAGGGGAAGCCCCGGCCCTGGGAAAATGAGCGTATCATCTTTTCAAAGCTATGAGATCATTCTTTCTCGCGCAGAGTTTCCACTCGTCAGGTTAAATACAGGTAATATGCAGGTAATTCTAACACTAATAAATGAGTGTTATGATTCTGAACAAGAAAAGATTATGAAACTCAAGTTTACAAATGCATATTTATTACCACAACGGTTCTATAAAAATCGCTATATACAAATTAAAAAGAACTGAAATATGAAATACTCTTACCAATTGGAGGCTTTGAACTATGAAGCTGGTTCGAATCGAATGTATTATATCAGGTGTATACTGTACTGTACAACAACTTGCTTTGCTAATGGCGGTAAAACATACTGAATGGCTTTCTTGCTGAAACTTAAAGTGCATACCAAGGCTATATAGAAGAGTGCACATTTACTAAAAGGATATTGTCATGTTCTCAAAAGTGAAGTTTAAAAAGGCTCACTGGCCGGAGTAATCACAATAACTATCTGAGGAATGAATAGAATATTGACAAAAGAAACTTCTCAGGCATGAATTAGACTAATTGGGCTTTCTAACATTGACACATTACAGATATTTTATATTAATATATATTTCATGAATAAAAACTTAAAAGATCCAAATATATATCACACCAATACAGTAGCGGACGCAGACCGGAGTCACACAATGAACGTACTGGGCCCATGCGTAAACATAATAGAGCCGCTTTTGTTCCCAGACAATTGGGCCCCCGAAATGCATTCAATTCGATTTTCCTGGATCCGCGCCTGCCAATATGTATATTAAATTGCGCATATAAAATTGATTTAATTCACTGCACACTGCTGCAGTGACACAACCTATAATTCAATTTCAATGAAATCATAATCGCAATTCAGTTTCAATTTAATTCAAATAATTTGCCCACCGAGGGTCTTGTGTTGATTTTCTTTTAATTGCATGTGTTTATTATAATCTATATATACATACATATATATATATATATGAATTATATTAAATTATTAACAAGTAAACACAGCAACCACAGAAGGTCATAATTAAAAATGAAGAATTAAGCAGACATATAGCTTTGTTAAATCACATACATCAATAACATAACATGATATAACTGAAAATTTTGAGGTAAAAATTTGAGTTATTTGTGCTTTAGCATCTGAAAATTTTGAGGTAAACATTATAGTTATTTGTGCATTGTGATTAAATATCAGCGAGCGTGAAGCGCGAGCCGAAAATTTGGGGTTTTAAAAGATATATGGAATAGATAAAGGGTCACTTTCTAGTATAAATAATTGTAGATAATTGTGTATTATAGACCCTATTTAATATCCAAGAGCGCGAAGCGCGAGTTAAAAATTTTAAGGTAAAATTTTTAATTTATTATTCATTATAAACTCTACTGAATTTGGTATCTGCGAGCGCGAAACGTGAGCCGAAAATTTTGAGCTCAAAATTGGAGTTGTTTGTGCATTATGATTTAGTATCCGCGAGCGCGAAGCGCTATCCGAAAAGTTGGGGTTTTGAAAGATATGTGGAATAAATAAAGGGGGACTTTCTAGTATTCCCACGAGGCCGAGCGCCAACGAGGCCTCTTTTCTTTGTGAAATTTTGAAACTTGAGTTTTTAAATATTTTCCCTATCTTTACTTTTTGTCAGTAATGTATTTTTTTTTCTTAATCAAACGGCGATTTAGCCGTTTATTGCAAAATACAATATGAGAAAAAATCGGCCTCGTGGACCCTCCCCACATTAAAGGCCTTAGTTATGGTCGTTTAAAACCCAATTAAACCTATTTCGCGCTTCTTATTAAATAAAGTTGGGCGAAAATTGTACAAGCATCGGGCTTTATTCCGTTCTCTTTCTTTCTTTTTCTTCTTGTTCTTATTTTCTCTCCCCTTTTCCTTCTTTCTCCTTTTTTCTCCTCCTTTTTTTTTTTTTTTTTTTTTTTTTTTTTTTTTTTTTTTTTTTTTTATTTGGGGGCGGGCCCGCCGCCCCCCCCCTGGATCCACGCCTGACGCCACAATTTAATGTATCATGTCTTTGTTGCATAGTTATTCTCGTTTCATCTGAAACAATTTTGTATAATTTTTGTAAATTGAATTGAATTGAATTGAATTAATTATGTTTATGTGTGTAGAAAAGAACTCTTGAAACTTAACTCTTGATAACTGAAAGCCTATACATGACTTATGACAATGTCAATGTTGATTACAACAAAATATGTTAAATTCTGGGAGAGGAGGCCTTTGTAAGTAAAGTGGCTCCAAATTGGGGTCCGTTTGAGGATGTTAACAGAGCGAAAAACCTTTTAGAGGGGCAAAGATGAAGCAAAAGGGTTTGTGGGAATGAAGTGAGCTTTTTTTTATATAATAATTTGAATTCAATGATTTTGGTAATAACTTGATAAGTAATTGTACCTGGAAGTTATTTTATATGTACAAAAACAATTCATTTTCATTAAGGGTAGCATGGAGATATTCATGGGGTTTTTTTTCTGCCTCGAGAATCTGGAATTACCCCCTTATTGCAGTGTCGGATCCAGGGGACGTAAAATACCTGCGCCTATTATATTTATTACTGCTTCTTTCTTATTCTTATTCTTATTTAATTTATTTTTCATTATTATAATTTTTCGAGGGGTCAACCATTCTTTGTAACTGACGAGTTGACATTAAAAGAAATCGACTTATCTATTTCAAATTTACAAGGTAAGGCCCTCCCCCTTTTCTCCAATGCTGGATCCGCCGCTCGTTTAGGAATTGTTTCTATCAAAATGTATGAATTCATGTTTATTTTTAAGCTGAGTCTTGAACCACGAATTACCTTTGACGTTTTGACGTTGTGGGGAGGCGGGGATAAAACTTTAACAACATAAATGTCGCTGTATTTTTTTTTCGGGGGGGGGGGGCTTGCTTGCTTGAGGTCTAAACTCTTTGAACTGAGACTTTAACCTCGAATTATCTTTGACACCGTCTGATAAGAATCATTTGGCTTTAATAAAGTCTGAACAAAATCACGGCTGAGTATACGAGACAGAAAGCAACGATTATGGATTTATGAATAGCTATTCCTTCCCTCTAGGGGTACAGTCTAAACACGTGGGTAGGTAGTAGACAGAATTGGCTGAACGTTGATTACCAGCATATATCGACTCTGATTACCGGGCTATGTCGGGTAATCCAGAGTCTACTACTAAATATACAAAATGGCGAGCCCCCGTAAATCATGAGCTCTCAATTTTAATTATAGCAATGGTTCGGGGGATTTAGACGTCACTACAATCAAGGGAGTGCAGTAAATTAAATAATTATGTGTTCTAATTCCAGGTCAACCTATATCAGAACGCATTGATTACATATTTAATTGACATAATGAAAATGATATTAAAGACAGTATGTTAGTAATATTTCTGTAATAACGGGGTTATAAGGGTAGTAAAAAATAATAAAAACTGTAATGATACCGATATATCTGTAATTTACCACTGAGCTCTTTTGTCATGTAGGGTCAACTTTTCTCCCCCTCTAAAACTAGACTGCTTTAGACCTAATACTCTTATCTTCACAATTACAAACGCAAAAAAAAAAAAAAAGAAGGAATAGCGGAGAATACATTAGCGAACTCGTACATGTATTATATAAGGCATTTATGGTTGTTTGTTTCTGTTTGTTATTTTGTTTTTGTTTTGTATTGTTTTTGTTTGTTTTTGTGTGTTTTTTTTTTGTGTGTTTTATTTTTTGTGTGATTTTTTTTTTGTTTTTTTTGTTTTTGTTGTTTTTTTTGTTTTTTAATTTTTTGTATGTTTTTGTTTTTTTGGGGGGGGTTAGGGGGGGTTGCTGGAGTGGCTTATCTTCCCGATGTATATGGAATGACAATAATGTGATATCAATTATATTATTTTGAACACAGAACGATTGCATGAGTTGGCGGAACCACAAAACCATTTACTTTTTGGTCGGAACTGAGATTGTATCATTACAATGTCATGTAATTTCATGCATGACACACACAAATAACAATACTACAAAATGACATCATTTTATATTCAAAATATATTTTGGTTTCCTCTATACAGTGCGTCCCTGGAAAAAGGCGGAACCCAGATGATCGGTCATTTTTCAAGGTGAAATTCAAATTGTTAATGGAAAATAAACTCCGTCATTTTAAAATGAATCGGGTATTCTTTCTTTTGACACATTGCAATACAAAAGAGAAGAACATAAAAGAAAAACTGCAATGGAAGAATCATTTTCTTAGGCAAGGCCGCTGCATCTTGTCAACTTATTCTGCGCAATCTGATTTTAGCAATAAAATTTCAAAATCGTCTTGTTCCTCTATGCGTTGTTCTTTCGAATAGTGGGTGTTAACAGAAATAAGAACTTTAGAATAGCACGCTTTTAGTTCACGAGTTTTTTTTTTTTTTTTTTATGTTTTATTTATTTATTTATTTATTCGTGTTTTTTTTTCCACCTAGAAAAATGACTGACCATGTGGGTTCCGCTTTTGTGGGACGCACTGTACAATATTTTGTATTCACTCCGCCGTGAAAAAACGGATATGGTGTTGAACTATACATTCGGAAAAATGTGTTTTCAATGTTTTCAATAATTCCACAAAATTATATAAGGCCTTTTTGGATAAACATTTCAACATGGTATGTATTAAAAGGATTTATTCAACAAATTTCAATTTGAGTTACTTCCGTGAATCGTATTTTAAAATAAATAATTTTGTTAAATGCTTCAATAACTGCTAGTTTGAGAGTCAATATAATAAAACTATGTTGTAGACCTACTTTATTATTTAGTAGTCATACAGGTAAAAAGTAGTTCTGTTGTAATTATAGAAGGCCTATTAATAGAGGCTACACTGTTAAATAAAATTAAGCAAGTTGTTCAAAACTTAAACAACTGCGTGTTAACCGGTGAATCGCACAGCGCTGTTAAAAAATTAAACAACCTGGACCCTGTTGCATAAAACTTCTAACCGGATTTTTTTTCCGGTTAAAATCTGAAAACTCCGGTTTAAGTCCGAAAACTCCGGTTACAATATTTTTCTGGATTTTTTAATGTTTTTTCCATTGCATAAAAACATACCAGAGTTATCAAAAGTATTAATGCAAAAAATGTTTAGGGAGTTTTAAAACTCAGGTTGAATAACCTAAGAAATAGGTCTACATAAGCTAAGTTTTTTTAACCCGAGAAAACTCAGGTTAGAAAAAAAGTTTTATGCAACACCACCCTGTAGTTGTTTAAAACTTTAACACTCTTGTTGTTTAAAAGTTTAATTATGCAGCTGTTTAATGGTATTTAAAACATCATAGTTGTTTAAAGCAAGTTGTTTAAAATATCAACATTAATGTCTAAGCCTTAAGCAACAGTTGTTGAAGGGTTATCTTAAACAACGCTGTTGTTTAAATTAAGATGTTTAATTTCTAAACATGGCTGTTTAAAATTGTCTGTTTTCTGTTTAAAATTTCATTGTTTAAAAATACATATGGATGCACTGAGCAGCGCTAGATCAACATTGCGATGTTCCTTTCTTGTTGAACGCCAAAGAGGGTAGCAACAACTCCCATTATTTAATTTCTTTTGGTATGACGCGGTCGGGGATCGAATTCACGACCTCCTGATTATGAGGCAGACGCTTTATCCACTGAGCCAACACATCGGTCGATAATATTTGGTTCAAATGCTTACCTCTAAATATATCTATCAGCTCCGGCATTTGGAACTTCTCAACGTGTAATCTCGCGAGGGAATCGTACGAGTGGCTCTGCTCATTGGCTCATGACTGTCATGTGACATTCGCCTCAGCCTTTTTAAACAAGCCCGTTTAATTTCATCTCTAAACAGATCCTTTTTAAAGGTTATCAAACTCGATTTCCCGATTTTAAACAACAATGTGTAAATATTAAACAAAAATGTTTACATTTTTTAAGCAATGTGTTTTTAAACAGCGATATTTTTAGACAGCGTTCTAACAGTGTAGTAATAGTAGCAGTAGGTCAGGAGCAGATCCAGGATTTGAAAATACGGGGACAGCCTTCAAATAAAAACAAAAATGGATCGGGGCGCTACCGAATTTTTTTAATATCAACATGTACATGTACTTTCAAAGAGTGGTTTCCACAAAAATAGGATTGGATCCGTCATTGCAAGGAAACACATCTAAAGCTTGATAAAATAAATTGTGAAAAGAATAAATAAAAGTCTAAGTTAATTCCCTTGCAAAAGTTCATTTACGGTCATTGTTTGTAAAACTATAGTGCCAAAATCACCATTATCACATACAAAAAGGGTTACAGACTTTCTAAACATGGTCCGGAACCATTATGAACTACTACTATCATTTTGAAAAATAAAAAAACTCTTCTCTGTCAAATACCTCTTGAATTTGGTTTCTCGCCAAGCGTGCAATAAAATTCATCAAAAAGATTTAAACCGGTCCCTAGCCACCAATATAACGTGCACATTAATTGACAAAGTGCAACTTAAAATGTTATCTTATTAATGTAACCTCTTCATTCATCACTCATCACGTGATCCAGGCGAGGCTGAACCTAGGCGCCAAGTTTGAGGCCGAGTTTAATCACCAAGGTCCCGGAAACGTAAATTAAAACCGGTAAAGGTGTGGGGAGTTTAGGACCAGAACTGATGATGATAAAGCCTTTTGGGTTTCTTAAAGTTCTACTAATGGACTCGCTCCAGTTCGTTCTTTGGGTTCACGTTTCCCTATCCAGGTACGTTACCAATAATTGGCGCTGAAAAGAATGTGCCCATGGGCTTTAAAGGGGATTGAACTACTTTTGTGAGCAATATTGAAAGCGATTGCCATATAAATATAATTCTGTAAACTACAAAAAATTTGATCTCCAATACGAACTTCTTTTCGTATTGTTTGTTTGCTTTTTGTTTTTTGTTTTTTTTTTCATTTGGAGTGATAATTATAATCGAAGACGACGCACAAAATGGACATTTTAAAGCCAATATTCCATAATTACACCTCATTTATTCAATATGAATGTTGACCCATTTTATATTACTTGTGAGTTATCTGTAATTATAATACTTAGTTAATTGATCAGTCGGATAATAAATAAGTTATTTAGTTATTTGGTTAGTTAGTTAGTTAGTTAGAGACAAAAAGCTGATCCAATCCTTATCAAATGGTATAGGCTCCTGGCTCTACAAAGTTTTAAGCTAAAGTTATAATCACCGTGTGCTAATTAAGGGCGACGCGAAAAGACGATAAAAAGAGTCATGCCCTCAATATTGCCATCGGTATAAATATCATGCAATCACCTCTGATATTACGTATATAAAAGAGATGTTATTGGATGATATTTTGGATAACAGTTCAGTCACACCGACGAGACCGATTCCAAACGGACACTAAACGGACACCAAACGGACACCAAAAGATTACATAACCATGATTACCACAAATAGCAAGTTAGTGGTCTTTTTTCAGATGGTGACAACGCGGTATATGACCATTCTCGTCACCTTTAATGTAATGTCAACGGTCCCATAATAAAGGTATGTTGGGCCTACATGGCGGGAAACATTACGAGGAAATTATCATAAATCAATCAGATCATAATCATTATCCGATTATGATTGTTAGGAGCTGAGAAGCCTGTAGGGAAATGATTCATGTTGGTCTGATGGCAAACATTAATGTCGCACCAACCACAAACCCATCCGGGACCCACATTCGGTTTACCGGGGTTAGTATCGTGACAACTGGCACTAGTGGGAGGGGGGAAACATGAGAAGATGGAGATGGAGCTGACGTTATTCATATTTTTAAAGTGATAAGCCACAAAGTTTAGAAGTTAGAAAGGTTTTTTTTTAAATGTCAGAAATAACTACTATAAATGAATTATGAACACTAATCTTAACCAATTTAAGTTTATTATGTTCTTTTTATCATTCGTTTTTGGGTTGGGATGAAAAACTTATTTATTAATACAAACAGATTTCACATGCCCCAGGGACTAAGTAAAAATTTACTGTGCAAGCAGCATAGAAAAATTGTGTTCCTATTTAAGAGACGTTATATGCACTGCATTTTATGGTCTCCAAGGAAAACGGGGGTTCAGAATAGGACCCCACAAAAATGAATCGCAATGCGGGGGACATCCCCTCAGAGACCCCCCCCCCCCCCCCCTCTCTCTCTCTCTCTCTCTCTCTCTCTTTCCTTTTACCCCCCCCCCATCCTTTCGTTGATATTATTTTCAGCATCCCTGGACTTTAATGTCCCATTTTAGATATTTTCAGCATCATTTTTTCACCCTTTCTTTTTACCACATCCCTTTCTAGGTGCACGTCAGCCTGCCTACGTGACGCGCCTACTCGATGCGGTTTAGGGGAAACCGTTTTGAAGGGTTGTGTGTTTATACCAAGTGGTTTATAATATACCTCAGAAACTGAATTGAATTAAATTGAATATATTTCTTTGGAAAATAAGAATAATTTGAAAATTATCTAAATCAGACCTCTTTGGTGTCAAATTATCTGCTTGAATCAGATTCCAAAGTGCATGGGCCCCGATCGACCTAATTCCGGGTCAATAAAGTGACTCTTCTCTCCCGGTCAAATTGACCGAGTCAAAGGTTGGTTTTTTTTAACTCGGAAAGTGTAGAGCTCGAATCGACGTAGATTCTGCTCGATTGCTCCACTCGACCTAGATTTTGGGTCAAATCGACCCGGGTTCTGGGTCAAAGATTCTGGTAAATGGGTTGAAGACTCCGAGAAGGGTAACATTTTATTTGACCCTTCATTTTTAGCGTGTACACCTAACATACCAGTTTATTAACATATTTAACTTTTATGCATACTTTTTCCTGACGACATAGCAACAAGGTATTCAAGCAACCTGTAATAAAAGAATGAACTACAATACATGGAATCCAGTTTGCATACATTAGTTGTTGCTATGTCGGGCAAGCCTCTGGCAAGCTTTCAGGTTGTCAAGAATAAATTTTGTTTAAAAAGTATGCATAAAATTTGAATATTATGTTAGTTGACTGGTCTATTCAAAGCCTGTTTCTGATGTCGTTTGACAGGTATAAACACTGCTAAATTCAGAGAGACAATGACTTGTTCATGACCAGGGTCCCTCGATCATCACCGAGTGCATCTTTGAGATCGTTATCAATGCTCCCTTGAGTTCACCCAGCGATGACGATCAAGATTACTATGATGATGATGATAGAAAGAGATAAAAGATTTTATGGAACTTCTGCTTGAGATTTTATTTGCGATTAAACCAATAAAAGAAGGAACCGTTTAACTTTATTTGCCTTTAATATAAATATTTTGTTGAACTTAGTCTACACCCAGGGCTGCAATTTTTAAGGGGCATGTAATCATGTCGTGGGATAAATTGAAATTAATCCACTGAAAATACAATTGCACTTTAAATTCTTTCAAAAAACGACTGTAGCATGCGGACAAAGAGAATTGTAAAGAAAAAATATAGAAATGCTTTCAAAGTTGCTTTAAAGGGATTGAGTAACTCCGTGGAGTTAGGTTTGCGAGGTTTGCTGTCAACACCCTGAAAATGTTATTTCATAAGCATTATCACATGCTCCAGAATACATGTAAGTAAAACAAGAGTGATTATTTCCCATCCATAGTGTTAGCTTAAGCGTACCTATAGGGATGCTTATGACTATAGTCATCAATATCGCAGCAATTAAGTGACCGATTAGCTTCAAAATCTCAGGGGGTTCCTGTCTGATCTAAAGGTTTGCAGTTGTGATTAGAGCATAAGTTTAAAGAGTTTTTTTTAAAGACCCCGAATGAAGTTGATAAATCCCTTTAATTTGTTTAAAGTTCAAGATTGGTTATCCTATACAGTCTGTGAGTTCAGTTGTCTCTACATGTCAGATTAATTGAGTCGAAGTGGAGTTGATTGGTTTATCATCACCAGTTGGTTGAAATTGTTGTGAAGGTTGATTGAGCTAAGACTCATGATGGGGTGATTCACTCGCTCCGGGTACCACTTCGCGTCGCCTTGGACTTCACTCAATTTAAGAGCTCCCCTTACTCTTTAACCGCCCCCCCCCCTCTATCCTCTCTCGTCTCTCTCTCTCTCTCATCTCCATCTCTCATCTCCTCTCTCTCTCTTTCATACTTTACGATAATGGCAGTCATTTACGGATCCAGGAAAAGTCACAGCCCAACCGCCCGCCGCCCATAACGAAAATTTTATTTTAAAAAGGGCCCCAAAATTATATTAAAGGGACAAAAACTAGCCCTGGGTCCGCACCTATACATCCAGGCCAATAACTTCAATGGTTTGAAGCATGAAACTACACCATCATCTAATAGGCCTTTTATATATGCTTTAATAGATGGCGAGCACAATTCAACAAAATGGTGTCACATCTGAACGAAGACTAGTCCAGCTTTCCACTGCATGTGTAGACAGTACACGGCATGTGGTAGTTTCATTAATCAGACCCTGCAATCATGGAAATATGTGTCATTTTACTGTATGTTATAGGGACACAGCCAGTAGGAAACTTGGTTTATTCTTTATTCAGGAATGTAGGCCTATAGTTAGTAAAATAACGTGTCATATTATAGTGTGTGTTTTAGACTACACACGACTGTCCGCATTTAGCTGGTTCGTGGGGTGAAAGGTTCATGAAATATCGGGGACAGGAAGAGGGGGCGGCAGGGGAGGAGTATCCAGGGGCTACGGTTATGGTTTTATATCGAGGTTCAGAGGTAGGCCTATATTACCTTGCCTTATAGATAATTTTTTTGCTGTTTCATGGTCAGAAAACTAGGTATTTTGGTATGTTGTTATTTTCTTATTTAAAACTACAGACCCAAAATTACTAGAAAAAACGGGACAGCGCAATGCTTACCTGGGCATTAAAAAAAAAACTGATGCTAGAGTTGTGGGCACACACAAAATTAAAGAAAAAAATGGCGACAGGGACAAGTGGAGGATTTTTGCCAAGTCTCGTTAGCTTCGCCAATCTGGTGGTAGTATTATGATTATGTTTAATTTCAAAGGAAAAATATATCACCCTTTTTTGTAGTTTCGAATAAACGAGAAAAGTTTTTTGGCATATTGATTTTAAACATTCATATACGGAAATCGAATCCAAGTGGAGAACTCTTTTTTCCCCCTCAGTTTTCAAGCCAGAGGTATATCAAGTGCTTCAGTAGATCTGGAGAGTGTTTAAATATTTTAAACCCCTACCTCCGCCCTCCCTCCCCATGCCAGAGATCCCTGGATCTGCCTCTGAACAAATAGACTTAATCTAGTCTTCGATCTTCACCCGTCTATGTATTTTCCACCACGACTTGGCAACGAATTCCGCGACAACAGGCTGCAATTTCCTCCCTGGCAAATGGCGCATCATTCAACATGGAACGATACCGTCTAAGTGAGATTGTTGGACGGGAGACTTCCCCGAGACTAGTGTGACAGCGAGCACCATTATCAGCATCGACCAAGGTTGTTTGTTTGAAACGGTTGCCCTTGACGACAGGGGTGGGGTACTTACTTATCGAGAATATTATTATTCAAGAGGGGGCACTTTCCAATCCAGTCCTTGCTTGGCTAGTTGTCAGTTCACATTTTGAAAGTGACGTGAAATTGAATATTTGTAGAGCATGTTCGGTAGAGCCTTAGATACTCTTCAAATACATATATACAGTGTGTATCAATTAAAAGGTAATCCATTTTTAGAGGGCCCATGTTCCATGCTTATTTGTTTTTGCTATTCATAATTTTATGTAACGTATAATTAAAGACGAACACTCCACATTTCCAATGATACCTTTCTTGAATCATAAATGTAAAATGAGTAAATAATTTATTGCAAATGTAATCGGCAGGTCAGAGTCCATTTTTTCCAAGTTTTAAGAAAATAAAAGAAGACTTATGCGCCGGTCACAACTCGCCGTACTTTCGACGTGCAACTCCCTACGATGGATTTCGTAGAAAAATCGTGCAGCGCAGGTACCTCGGAGGCACGTTGCATGTACGACGTGCAGGAAGTTTTTCCAATACCCTTACTACAGAAACGCAGGAATCGCAGAAATTGACCAACGACCTGTGCATGCATTGCACATGCAACTCAGGCTACGTTGATGGCACGTGCCCCGTAGCCTACGACGAGTTGTGACCGCCGCATTAGTGAATGCTGTCCCGGCAGCTGCTATCCCAGATCATTGAATAGGATTGTGTGTGATGATGTGTGACTCGATCTTTGAAAGCATCCACTCAGTCTTTCATCCTATGACAAAAACTTGGAAAAATGACTTTTGTACCTGACACATTCTTTTGCAATTTATTCAATTATGCGTTAGATTTATGATTAAAGAAATTAAAGGGGAAGTTCACCCTGGAATTTTATTGGTCTTAAAAAATGAAGAAAAATAAAAGAAAAATATGAGTGAAGGTTTGGAGAAAATCGACCAAAAAATTATGAAGTTATGAATATTCAAAGTTTTGATTCTGTGACGTCACATGCGAGCAGATCTCCCATGTGTTATGTTGGGTAAATTCCATAAAATGTCATTTTTTTCAAAAGAAATTAATTATGTCACCTATGCGGGCGATATATCATCAAACATATGTTCATATACATGACTATATCAAATTGACCCATTCCTTTATCAAGAACCATGACAAAAAGACAGATTTTTGGAATTTACATACACAACCTATGGGAGAGCTGCTCGCACGTGACGTCACACAATCAAAACTTTAACTTTTCATAACTTCGCTATTTTTGGGTCGATTTTCTTCAAACTTTCAATAATATTTTTCTATTATTTTTCTTCATTTTTTAAGACCAATAAAATTCCAGGGTGAACTTCCCCTTTAAGGTATCATGGAGGGTGAAAAGTTCGTCTTCAATTATATTATAGAAATAAATATCCAAAATGGATTAGCTGGGAACATGGCCCCGATCCAAAATGGATTACCTTTTATTTGATACACACTGTATTCAACATCATCTGAGCAGGGGGCACCGCAAGGTCCTAGACAATTTTGTTGGACCGTGCGCGAAGCGCATGTCTCCCTCAACACTGCTCAAGGAACCGCATTTAAAAAAAAATGTTTTGGAAGTTTTAATTGTGTTTTTCAAGTTGTCTTTAGTTCAATCATCATCATATGGCGGTGCTCATTTTCCTTAAAAATGTAACAATCATTTACAGGGGGTATCTTTTTTATTATTATTTATTCTTATTATTCTTATTATTTTATTTTTTTTAGGAAAACGTTGTAGACCTATTGTAATACAATCGCCATGTTTCTACCTATATAAACTTAGAATTGAACATCAGGGCTGTATGCCTGTAACGTACACGAAATGATATAAATGAATGAATAAATAAATAATCACTGCTTGGGATATAAGTATATATATATATATATATATTATACATTGTGTGGATAAATATTGGCATGATGCATGACAAAAGTTTGCCTCTGTCGTTGATGGCGGCATTCCTCTCTACTCGCACTAAAACATGATAATGAAAAACACTATAAAAGTAACATAACTTGAGAAGCAGGACCTCTTTAGATACTTCCTAGTTTCGCTTTACGATATGATTAATTTCCCTGCAATTATTCACTTAATAGAGTGCTTAGGGGCTTCATAGGTTTTTAATTTTCTTTTGATGTTTCCTCTCTATCCGGTTAGCCTGTCATCTGCGGCTATTCACGATGGGGTCCGGATCATCATTTAACGCGGGAAGTATCGGGTAGTGATAACCCTGGCTCCCGGTAGACTGTGTCGGCTGCTTAGCGCACTTTGATGCTTACTGTCTCAGGCAGGTAATGAACCGGTCACAAGAAAAATGGTCAAGCCTGAAGTCATTTTGGTGACTAAGAATCACTGGATATAGTGACTCTAGTTTCTATCCTAATATCTTGCTTTATGTACCCTTTTCTATCCAATTCCTTCTAACCCCTAATCATTTTTTCATGATGCCCCCTTTTGTATAAACTCATTTACTCTCTTGCGCCCTTCTTTCATACTTTTATTTTTTGTGCGTCATACTAGTATTGCGCATTTTCAACGCTCCTTTGTGCCTTTATTGTTTGGCCAAAGGGCTAATGTTCTCACGCGACCCCCCTCCTCCTTCCCCCTCCCCCCCTCCCGCCATAAGCATCTGACATCAACATGATCAAAATCCTTTTTTACTTTTTAGGGGTTAATCTTTAATATATCTTTTTCCTTAGTATTACTATAACTTATGTGGCCAATAAAAGATTTCAATCCTTAATTTCCAATTCGTAACAGTTTCTAAAACTCTCATTTTATTTTTGTTATCTCTCTCTCTCTCTCTCTCTCTCTCTCTCTCTCTCTCTCTCTCT
>CALNVZ010000674.1:6273632-6369047 GCA_940671915.1 Paracentrotus lividus | reverse complement strand
TCACCCGTTGCCCTTTTCTCTGTTTCTATTCTATTTAGTTTTTTTTGTTTTTTTTTCTATTCACGTATTTGAATTTCACTTTCGCTGTCTAGGCCTATTGCCCACTTGAGTAAACCATTGTGAGTAATATGAGGACTCTGTGGTTTTCAGACACGTCTCTCAAACGGTTCTATCTATTTTCGATTCTTTATTAGATTGATCATCATGCGATAGCCCATGTTAACATGTCACGTACCACTGTCTGCTTCCCTCGCACGTTTACTTTGACTCTGCCTCACTTTCACCCACCCCCCTTCCCTTTCCTTAAAAATTATCTCGGAAATTTGAACTTTCTTGTTCAAAATGTCAGCTATAGTAACAAAAGAGAGGCAATCCCCCCCCACCCCCGGTCAACAAAAAGGGTCTTTTTTTTTTTTTAATAATTTTTTTATTACTGTTAATGGGGGGGCGCAGCATTTTTCCCCCTATGATCTACCCCAGGAAAAGTCTGATATTTTCAGGACACCGAAGTGTGAAAACTAAGGTAAACGCATTATGATAGCAAAATAAAAGCACGGAACAAAAACAAAATCACCTTTATGAATTTTGTCAGTTGATAACGGAATACATGAAAATTTAATTTAATTCTATGTGCAGCTATGTAGCCTACTGTACGAAAAAATTATACACTAAGTAATGGTTGTGTTTGAGATCTATTTTTGTTTGGTGGAAATATTGGTTATTTTCCTTGACCACATTCATCCCATGATCACGCATTAATATCCTTCACACTGCCTGTACCCCATTTGAGCCACCACATCCTCCCTCCCCTCCCCATCCTGACTCTCGCGCCAGTACCATTATTTGGCCCTCCCATCCCCTCTCCTTCGCCTTAAAGCTGGTGTATAGTTTTGGGAGAAAGAAAAAATTAATTTTGATTCACATTAAAGATAAATTATGATAGATTGAATCCAATAACTATAATAAAGCAAATGTTAGTACCTGAAATCTCGTTTTAGTGTCTTATTTCATAATACAATCTCTGAGAAACTATAGATTCTAAGCTTCCATAGGATATCAAACGCTTGTAGATTTGTAATCAACTCAATATCATGTCAGAGTAAGAGCTATCAATGACATTTTTTTGCAATTTACTTGGTGGTTTTGAGGCGGCAAATTCACATGTGGATGATGCCTAATTTCAATTTATTGCTTTACAATTCAGAAAGTTCAAGAATAATCATTTCAATCAATAAAGTGAAGTTGACTCTCCCCATTATACGTATTTGCATGCAGAGAGTTTGAATTGTTCAACATTGATATTTTATCAATAACAGCATGAAAAGAGTGATGATAATAAATTACCACTTTCCTTAAAGACCATTAGTATTTGGATCATACATGGTATAGTGTAGAACAATACACATTTAACTATTCCACAGGTATAAAACACTCAATTATGCAGAACATTTATATTTTTTGCTTTATTACAAATCTTCAAATATATACACTTTTTATCTCTTCTTCCTTTATGTCCGTTGCCCTTTTCTCTGTTTCTATCTATTTAGTTTTTTTGTTTTTTTTTCTATTCACGTATTTGAATTTCACTTTCGCTGTCTAGGCCTATTGCCCACTTGAGTAAACCATTGTGAGTACAGTGGGTGAGGACTCTGTGTGTTTCAGACACCGTCTCTAAACGGTTCTATCTATTTTCGATTCTTTATGAGTTGATCATCAGCATAGCCCTAGTTAACATGTCACGTACCACTGTCTGCTTCCCTCGCACGTTACTTTGACTCTGCCTCACTTTACCCACCCCCCCCTTCCCTTTCCTTAAAAATTATCTCGGAAATTTGAACTTTCTGGTTCAAAATGTCAGCTATAGTAACAAAAGAGGGCAATCCCCCCCCCCACCCGGTCAACAAAAAGGGTCTTTTTTTTTTTTTAATAATTTTTTTTATTACTGTTAATGGGGGGGCGAGCATTTTTCCCCCTATGATCTACCCAGGAAAAGTCTGATATTTTCAGGACACCGAAGTGGTGAAAACTAAGGTAACGCATTATGATAGCAAAATAAAAGCACGGGCAACAAAAACAAAATCACCTTTATGAATTTTGTCAGTTGATAACGGAATACATGAAAATTTAATTTAATTCTATGTGCAGCTATGTAGCCTACTGTACGAAGAAAAATTATACACTAAGTAATGGTTGTGTTTGAGATCTATTTTTGTTTGGTGGAAATATTGGTTATTTTCCTTGACCACAGTTCATCCCCATGATCACCGCATTAATATCCTTCCACCTGCCTGTACCCCATTTGAGCCACCACATCCTCCCCTCCCCTCCCCATCCTGACTCTCGGCCAGTACCATTATTGGCCCTCCCATCCCCCTCTCCTTCGCCTTAAAGCTGGTGTATAGTTTGGGGAGAAAGAAAAATTAATTTTGATTCACATTAAGATAAATTATGATAGATTGAATCCAATAACTATAATAAAGCAAATGTTAGTACCTGAAATCTCGTTTTAGTGTCTTTATTTCATAATACAATCTCTTGAGAAACTATAGATTCTAAGCTTCCATAGGATATCAAACGCTTGTAGATTTGTAATCAACTCAATATCATGTCAGAGTAAGAGCTATCAATGACATTTTTTTGCAATTTACTGGTGGTTTTGAGGCGGCAAATTCACATGTGGATGATGCCTAATTTCAATTTTATTGCTTTACAATTCAGAAAGTTCAAGATCTAATCATTTCAATCAATAAAGTGAAGTTGCAACTCTCCCCATTATACGTATTTGCATGCAGAGAGTTTGAATTGTTCAACATTGATATTTTATCAATAACAGCATGAAAAGAGTGATGATAATAAATTACCACTTTCCTTAAAGACCATTAGTATTTGGATCATACATGGTATAGTGTAGAACAATACACATTTAACTATTCCACAGGTATAAAACACTCAATTATGCAGAACATTTATATTTTTTGCTTTATTACAAATCTTCAAATATATACACTTTTCTGAAAGCTCACCACACGACGGTGGTTAAACACATGATTTATTTAGTACAATCCTTTCCTCTTTGACTTTGACATGGCAGATTTGGAGTGTGCGCCTCACAGGCTGTCCCTCTTTTCTGTTTTTATTAAGAGAATGTGTTTGTAACTACATGGACATGACGTATGTTGTTCAACACTTTCATCTTGTTTAATGCGCCTCGGAATAGTTTAACTAGACAGATGGCGCTATACAAGTTCGTTATTATTATTATTATTATTATTATTATTATTAAAAAGATAAGTCGGGGACCCGTCTCATGTTAGCGCTCACGTGGAAAATCAATGGGGATTCTCTTGTGTGGGTGCTACACACATATCGTTCGCACTAATTCACGCCGTAAACTCCGGCGTGCGAACCTGTCCGCAGAGGTCTAAACGGCTGTTAAATTACGCTTCATTCAAACTTTTTCTATGAAATTCATCGGAAATAATGAAAGGAATGTCACAAGATCTCTCACTCATATCTTTTAGTGCAATGTGGACAACATGGAACAACATTTGATCGGTTTTGTGCCAATTCCTTTTTTGGTACCAAAACCATGCACCAGGTTTAACTTCCCCCTCCCTGAGGCAACCCCTTCCATTTAATTTTCTTATCGTCTTTCTTGCTTTTAGTTTCTTTTTTTAAATAATAAAATAAAAAAGTACAAATAATTTTTTTTTTTAATAACAATTTTGTTTTACAGATTTTTTTCTTTTCTTTTTTTTTTTTTTTTTTTTTTTTTTTTTTTTTTTTTTTTTTTTTTTTTCAACATGATTTCTTCTTTCTTAGAATGGTCACCTTGTATCTCACTATGTCTGTCAGATTTGACACGCCCACCAGGAGCCTTGTTGCACGAAACTTACCATCAATGTTAACTCTGTCCTCAATGGTTACCCCGCTGGAAAGAACACACTCATTCACATTGTGAACACAGTGTAAAAACACAGTTCACACTGTGAACACAGTGTGAAAACACTGTCCACACTGTGAAAAGGGTGATTTCACAGTGTGGACACCGCCACAATGTGGAAAACCACACATTGTTCACAATGTGAAAATTGTTTTCACAGTGTGAACACCGCCGCAATGTGGAGTACCACACATTGTTCACTATGTGAAAATTGATTTCACAGTGTGAATGTACCCGCTCACAATGTGAAATTGATTTCACAGTGTGGCCAAACCGTGAAAAAAAAACACACTGTGATAAACAGATTTTCATAGTGTGAATACCTTACAACATATATTTCACCGTGTGAATCTCCGGTTATCCACACTGTGGTTCACAGTGTGACCACAATGTGAAAACGCCCCAATTTAACATTGTGAAGCAGACTATGTTTCACAATGTGAAACACAGTGTGATTCACACTGTGTTTCACATTGTGAATGAGTGTGTTCTTTCCAGCAGGGTATTCTACAATCATATAATTGACACTGCTCTAATGACTCTTAAAAATCTAGGTTAATGGTGGTTTAAGTTACCATCAACAGAGTAAGATTTATGCAGCCGCTTTAGCATGGTTATACCAGCATTCCAATGAATCAATATTGCTACCATGCAAGGTTACCCATTTACTTCACCTGGGTCGAGTGTGGTATTAATGTCTTGCCATGATCATAGACTACATGTACGTCTATGCTATGATTGACAGTCCACATTTCTTCCACTATAGACCAAAACATATCTTTGCATCCACCTTGATTCTTTTATCTGTTTATTGTGTTTTTAAAAAAATACTGTGTGCATGTTTAGAACGATTTACGATCTCTACATCCTGAGTGGCATCGCCCCTCCTCACATCAGGAGTTCTGCACTCGCTCAAAAGGAGAAACTTAAACAAGAAAACGATCCACTCCATCCTCTCTTCAATGCCTTGCCTACAACAAAGCGCTTGAGATCCAGGCATAGTTTTCTTCACTCTACCATGCCCCTCAACCAGAGCCCCCACAACTGTAGGTTAGACCTTTGGTCAACCCGTCTTGAGTCTGCGCCTCACAATGTCATCATCGGCCCTAAGGAGTCTCTCCCACCAGGATTCCGTGAACCCTGGCCTTTCTGGCTCTCTCTGAATCGGGCTGGAGTCGGCCGTTGCAAGGTATTGATGGCCAAATGGGGCATCGACACTGAAGGAAGGCCAGTATGCGAATGCGGAGAGGAGGAGACCATGAGTCACCTTCTACAATGCCCTCTTCTCCACTACCCCTGCTCCCAAGCTGATCTTACTACTCTTTCGCCTAATGGGATCGCCTGCGTTCAGTACTTAGTGGGTAGAGTCTAATTCTGAGTTGGATTCCCCGAATAATCAATATATACAATGCATACTATGATCTTTAAATGTAATCAGGTTAATTACAAATCAAGCAGTAGAATAGGAGAAAGGACTCGAGAAGAAGAAGATACACTCATAATAATTAATCTTTTATTTTATTTTCTTACAACACAATCACTTCCCGACATTAGATCAAATTTGATATAAGTTGTCGTATCCGTGTTTGGTTAGTGTGGAGTTCTTGGTACTCTGAATCATGATTCATAATGATAGAGGAATTAATCGATTTGGTGTAATACAATTAGCGTTTTCTCGGTACACGAGGAGGATACGTTTGGTTACCACAATTAAAGGCAATGTTAATTAAGACATCAGGGGGTATTTCATCAAAGGACTTGTCGGACATTTTATCCGACAAATTAGCTCTCAGCCAATCAGATGCAAGCATTTCAGTAGCTTGTAACAGTTTGTCGGATAAAATGTCCGACAAGTCCTTTCATGAAACGCCCCCCCCCCCCCGACCTCATGAAAGTTGTTAACTTGTTTAGGCGTCTTCTCCAATTAAAAGGCGTCAGTTTCCCGCGGCTTCCTGTTTCACCGCGGGAAACATTCGGTTCAAGCCGTATTAAGAGTTCGGGATTCTATTCAAATTCTATTTGGAACAAAAGACGCGGGAAACTGACACCTTTTGAATGGAGAAGGCGCCTTATAGACCTCAAGTGAATTGCATAAGTTTAGTTATAATTTACCGCCTTTTTAGCTTGGGATGATTAGCCAATTCTCCATAATACAATTAGGGTTATGAAGAGGATATTTTCGGTTACCACAATTAAAGGAAAAGTTAATTAAGATGTCAACTTCACGAATTTTATAATGGGTAGGCCTCTGAGCTCAAGTGAATTACATAACTTTAATTAAAATGTACTCCTTGTTTAGCTTTGAATCTATTATATTTAGCCAATTCTCTATACAGGGTGTATCAATAAAAACGGGACAGATTTGAAAAGTCTGCCAAAATTTCATTTCAAATTATGATGTCTATATTTTGATGTTTATAGATGCTCTGAAGTCTTATCTTTCCACTGCAATTTGAAACAATACGTTTCGTTCAAGCTTGAGCGCACACAGAACGTTTTTGTCGGGGGCTCAAAAAATGGCTTGCGCACAAAATAGAAAAAATTAGAAATACGATCATCAGACTTCTTGCTCACCAGCAGACTTACTTTTAACCTTTTCATTATCTTTGCCATTGGTTTTAGAAATATGCTTTCAAAATACATTTACAAAGCTATTTATTTACCTGAATGGCTTTTTGTTTTGTTTTGTTGTTGTTTTTTTCACGTTAACATGTTCTTTTAGCACTGAATATTCCCTCAAACTAAGAAAAATAAATAAGAAATGTTATCAACCCAAGAAAGGGGATTTGGTTGGTTGAAAGATTATTTGATTGATTGACTGCTTTGTTAATTTGATTGATTGATTGTTTGATTGATGGATTGATTTATTAATTGATCGATTGATTGATTGAATGAAGGATTGAAGGATTAACCATTTCGAATGATTGATCGTTTGGTTAATTCATTGTTTCTTTAAATGATTGATTGATTGATCGATTACTTTTTTTATTGATTGTTCAAATAATTGATTAAATCGTTGGAAGAATCATAGGAAAATTACCTCATTTGACTAACATAATCATTTATCAGTGTAAAGTAACAATCAATCCGAATGTAGCACCCGATTTAAAATAAATAATACCCCCCTTTTTTAACCTTAGACAAAAACTTTCCGTGTTCGTTCAAGCATGAACAAAACAAACAAAGTAATCAATCAATCAATCAAACAATCAATCAATCAATCAATCAATTAAACAAGCATCGACATCCCCTTTCTTGGGTTGACAGAAAAAGGCATTTAAGTTTGAAGGAAAATTTATTGCAAAAAGATTACATATTAAAATGACAAAGAAAAAACAAAAACAAAAACAAAAACAATTACAGTCAATAAAAAGCTTTGTAAATGAATTTCAAATCATAATTCGAAAATATTGGCAAAGAAAAAGAAAAAGTTTAGAAGAAGACTGCTGATTAGCAAGAAGTCTGATGATCATATTTCTCGTTTTTCCATTTTGTGCGCAAGCCTTTTTTTGAGCCCCCGATAAAAATGTTCTGTGTGTACTCAAGCATGAACGAAACTTATTTTTTTTAATTACATTTGAAAGATAAGACTTCAGAGCATCTATTAACGTAAAAATATAGATATCATGATTTGAAACAAAATTTTGACAGACTTTTCAAAACTGTCCCGTTTTTATTGATACGCACTGTATGTATAAGGGTTATCTCGGTACATGAAGAGGAGATACTTTTCGTTAACCGCAATTAAAGGCAACGTTGATTAGGACGTCAAACGTACAACGTCAGTAAAGCTCATGGAAGTTGTCAACTTGCATATGGGTACTTATGGCCTTTATTGAATTACATATGATTTTACTCCATTGTTAAATTACAAATAGTGTTATGGATATTTTAAAAAATTGAATGTAGATTTCCTCGTTTTTATTCCCGTTTTCCGAACTGTATTTGTCATGTTCATTCTTAGACTCATTATTAGTTTGTTCTTCTCCCCGTCTCTCTCTCTCTCTCTCTCTCTCTCTCTCTCTCTCTCTTACTATCTCATTCGTTCTTTCCCATTTTTCTCTTATCATCATTTTTCTGCACGTGTCATCATTTCAGATAACAAGTTCAATTAAACGCTTAAATTGGCTTTTATTTATAAAATTACTGATTTTCCTATATATGGTGCCGCCTGTCTGCCTTCAAGATAATTTTTTTTTTACATTTCTATTTTTTTTTTCAAGTCTTTACTTCACTGCTTTTTGATAATTGCCTACTTGACATACTATGCGCTCCATTAAAAACAACCAAAGACAGGACCATTATTAATAACTATTTGTGAGCAAACTAAATGAATTAAAAACTAAAACGACCTTGCATACTCCGCAAAACTTTTCTTATCGTCAGGAAATCGAGAATTTTCATGTTTTCCTCTTCCAAATTACTTCTCGATATACATTTCCTGTCACTGATGTTAAACCAGTTCAAAACATGGAAAGAGTAATTACAAGCACTGCAACGAGTTGATTTCGAGTGCAACAGGTCGTGAAAGAGATAAAAATTCAGGATGGAATTTTGAAGAAAAAAAATGAGATTATAGAGAATAAGAGAGCGATTATGAAATTTCAAGGCAACGCTGCAGAAATAGAAGCGGGAAAACTTCACGACTGATTATAAAAAAATTTAAAAATGAATAAAAAAGAGAGAGAAAGAGAGAAAACTATTATAAATCTTCAAGGTAGTGCAGTTAGGAATAGACGCGGGAAGAAATGAAAGACGCGGGAAAATGGAATTGGAGGGAAACGAAAGTGGAAACGGTTGTCAGGGTAACAAAATGCTGATCTTGCAGCAAGAAAGGTGAGTCATGATTACATACTCCTTTATGGAAATCCTCAAATTAGTGCTTCTTCTTAGGGTGGAAGTATGAGGTTTCCACCACAATTATCTAAGTCCAATCCCGACTCTTACTTTCCGACACAGGTGTCTGTCACCTCAACCTCTTCGTAGTTTTCGGTGTCGCAATAACCCCTTTTTATCTGCTTCTTCCTTTATTTATTTTTATTTTTCATGTCCTTTGATTTGCATTTAAATCCCCTCTCTCGAACTCCAAACTACTTTTTCTCTCTCCAAATTCAAGTCTTTATTATCCTTTGTTTTGTTGATTTTTCTTCTTTTTCAATATCGTCACTCATTTTCATATTTCACTTCGTATTATTTTCACACCATTTCCTTGCTTTATAAATTTATTATTAGGTTTGTTTATGCTAGTCTTTCTATCTATACAGTGCGTCCCAGATAAAAGTAAACCCAACTTTGAGAGGCTCGTATTAAAATTGTATAACTTATGTGTCATTAATTTTTATATCATGACAAAGAGTAACTCATATTCTATCCAGTGATACCAAAATTATACCTATACTGTTATGGATGACTGAACACTGAAGTTTTTGAAAACTTTAGTCAGAAACCATTTGTACCACATTTGCTCAGAAGCAGCAATGGCTTTCTGATCATTCATTGTTTGTTTGAGGACAGCCTTCCTGAGCCCATTCATTAGGAACAAAGCATTACTTGGACTATTGAAATGCAAGGGCTGCTTTTGCTCAAACTTGGTATGGGGCTCTTTTTACGCTTATTTTTTAAAGCCCAACTGCTTAGTCATCCGTCACAACACGGGTATAAGTTTGGTATCATTGAATAGGATATGAGTTGCTCTTCAAGGTCACACAAGCTACAATATTTTAGTATGAGGCTCTCAAGTTGGGTTTACTTTTTTTCTGGGACGCACTGTATAGCTCTGTCTGTCCTTCCTTACCAAACAATCACACTCTCTCTATCTCTCTCTCTCTCTCTCTAACATGCTTTTAATTTCTATTTCTCTCTCTATCCAGTTCATTCTTTTCCCATATACTGCGGTGTTGTAATATGATGGCAATTGAGTATTGCATAGAATTCAATTCAAATCAAAAGTGTAAATGTATGATGAAAATACTAGTAAGATAAAATGCTTTTTTATGCATACGGCCCATTTTCTCTTCTGACTCTTTGCTCATTTTGTATCTTGAGAGGCACAAGATTATACATCCATTAGGCGGGTGATAGGCTTGGGAACACTGTGCCTTATTACCAGTTTTACAAAATTCTTATTTAAGAAAAACGCTTTGACATTAATTTTCATTAGAAACACATTTTGTGGACACAAGGATTACACACTACAAGATACCACTAAAAAATATCATTTTTTATGCAAATGTTTCTTTATTCAACTATAATTACAAGAAAAAAGATGATGGGATGACAATATTCTGTACAAATTTTCCATTATATGTACCAAGGACAATAATAAATGTGTGTTCAGACAGTTATTGTGCACAGCTTGATTTAAGAGCCTGTTTATACCTGTCAAAGTGGTGTCAGGTATAAACACAGCCATAGTATCATGTATAACATAGAACCTGTTTATACCTCTCAAAAGGTTCCCAAGCCAGGTATAAACACAGCCATAGTATCATGTATAACATAGAACCTGTTTATACCTCTCAAATGGTTCCCAAACCAGGTATAAACACAGTCATAGTATCATGTATAATATAGAGCCTGTTTATATCTGTCAAGCGGTACCTAAATCAGGTATAAACACAACCATAATATCATTTATAACATAGAACCTGTTTAAACCTATCAAGTGGTGCCCAAACCAGGTATAAACACAGCATGTATGATCATGTATAACAGTCTGTTCATACCTATCAAATGCCACCAAAATTAGGTATAAACACAGCCATAGTATCATGTATAACATGGTCTGTTATACCTATCAAATGGAACCAAAATTAGGTATAAACACAGCCATATTATCATAACATGGACTGTTTATACCTATCAACTGGTACCAAAATTAGGTACAAACACAGCCATAGTATCATGTATAACATGGTCTGTTATACCTATCAAATGGAACCAAAATTAGATATAAACACAGCCATATTATCATAACCTGGACTGTTTATACCCATCAACTAGTACCTGAAGCAGGTATAAACACAGCCATATAGTATCATGTATAACAATGAAACAAACTCACTCTACAAGGCACACGCGGACAATCACACGAACATACCCGACCTGCTTACAGTCGTCCTGCCTGAAAATGAGTGACTACCTACAAACCATTTCTCTCTTATCACTGACCCCCCCCCCCCTCCCCGAAATAACTTGGTCACATGACCAGACTGACTCGAAACCAATGGATCATATTTTGATGTATGAAGATATCACACTGGCAAACACAACTCTTATCATAATGAATAACAATGCATGTTAACCATAATAGCCAGGCTTTAAATGACCACAGACCACTCCTATTGAAGTGAGCACAATACAATGAGATGCTGTTATCACGTGCCAATTTTCTTTCTCTCCCATTTTCATGTCATGCAGGTGGCAGAACGATGTTAGAGTTTTCAAAGGACATGCTGTATAAAAACTCTTCTGCCCTTCTGCAAGGCGCACGACGAAGTATTCAAACTTAGGTATTCAGCAATTAATGTCCAGACTTCGTTATAACAAGGGATTTGGCCCAGTTCTAAACACCTTATAATAACTGGAGAGGACTTTATCTGTGGGTTCAGTGTTTTGTTTTGTCTTTGTGACAGGGATATTAAATTTCAAATCTTCCATGGTTTATACATCCTGGAACCAAAATATGAACCCAGGGCTCCTAAATGACAAGAACAGAGCAAATGAGCCCTCTTGCTTTTACCCCCGACCCCCTTCCCCCCCCCAAAAAAAAAAGAAAGAAGTTAGTCCACTTATTTATGGAACACCAGTGTCGCAAAATTACATTCTGCACAAATTACAAATTAATCAACATAAATTAAATGGTCATTAAATAAAATATGAATTTAATTTTGGTGTCACAATTTTCTATTTTTTTTTTTTCATTCATGGTAATTTGTATTGAATTAAGAGGCTGACACTTGGCATCCATTTGTGGACTAACTTCATGCACTAAGAAAGGGTTTAAACTAGGTCTAAGTTTTACACCACCTTCAAGTATATTCCAGTGAACACAGAAAAACCAAATTTTGTTACAATATAACAAGGGAGTTTGCCCAGTCCTGATTTTCAACATGTCTATATGCATCTGTTGTTCAGTATAACCCTTTAGCACTTTAGTATAACCCTTTAGTATAACCCTTTAGTATAACCCTTTAGTATAACCCTTTAGTATAACCCTTTAGCACCTAAACCGCCCGAGACCGCCCCTCAGCTTACTCACTAAACCGCCCCAACCGCCCGTCTTTGGCACGCTTTAGTCAAGGTTGTATCAAAAATATGTGATGAAACATGCCCATACTTCTTGTGGATTACCCATTGGATGTGTGCTGCCCGATTCTGCACAAGAAAATGTGTTTAAGAGCTATTCTTATTGGAAAAACGTGATTGAAACACAGCATAACCCTTTCTGCTAGTGAGTAAACTGACACTTTTCACGCAGTCTCTAGGTGCTAAAGGGATAACAAGATTTCATTATAACAAGGAATTTGGGTTGGTCCTGGACAAGCAACTTATTGTAACGAGAAGCTTTACTAATTTTGCTTTTGTTTGAGATGTACACATACTACAGGCCTGTGCTTTGTTGTAATATACGAGCAAAAAAAAAAATTGAAAATAAAAATCAGTAAATACAAAGATAATTTCAGTCTTGATTTCCAGCATGGTTTTCTTTCTACTCCTCGATTTCCTTTTTTCATAATCAGAATTTTATCTATCAAAAGACAATGCTCTGCTTTTTACTTCCTGTGTGCCAGATATGTTTTGTTTTAAAAGCGTGAAACATTTTAGAACATTAATACAAGAAACAAATGATAATTAAGAAAAACAGGTTTCACATCTCATAAAATGAAAAAGGCGGGGGAAAAATACACATGAATGGTTCACATATTGTGCAGCATGACATTAAACCAGCATTAATTGCACCATTGCAAGATTTCACCAGGGTAAAAAAAACAAACAGTAAGTACTCAGAACAATAGCAAGTTGTGTGAACTACATAAAATACTTCAATGGGGGAGGAGGAACATATATTTAGGGCTGTATTTTTGAAGTGGTCTAAATTATGACAGGTTTCAATTTTTATCTTTTGTATGTGAGCGCATCTATTTCATCTTGTTGTTAACTCGTCATCTTGCAACATTTCAAAGTCCCCTAATGCTCTGTTATTTCAGATGGCTGATCAAAATCTTCTATTTTTCACCGCTTCTATTTGTCACTATACTCTTGGTCAGGCTTTTCTAAAACTTACTACATGTAACTGAACTGGCACTCGATAAAAACCAATACAAACTGATAAATTGCCTGTAACACAACAAAAGAAAGGGTTTATATCTGTGAACAAACACTATCTAAGGGAAAGATACAACAATGTGCATCTGATACACATATATATGTCTGTTTTTATAACTCAAATATACAAAAATACAAAATGGGGGTCTGAGGAACATATTAGAAACAATGAGAGTCTGATACAGAGACTATAACACAGATGATAAGCCAACAAGAGACTGCTTTTGTTGTATCTTATTAATCCTTTAACCCGTTGGGGACTGAGCCCGAATATATTCTATGGGAAATGTGTGTTGTAGCCAAATCAGCTCATCTCAAACAGGTTAAATTGCAGCTGACAAGACATGGACTGACCAGGGTAAATGATGCATCCCTTGCCACTCTCTAATAAAGGCGCAGTCACATGTATGATGCATGTCCAACGCGCAGTAGGCGCTGGGTGTGTGTTATTCATTTTTATAAAATAGCTTTGTGATTTTACGCATCATGGTTGGTCAAAACGCGTCACGTGTGATGCTGTATTTTCGATGCAAAGCACCAGCGTGCATTTTTCTGCGCAAAAAAAGTGATAACACACTCTCATCCAGGTCTTTTTTACTTTCTTGGATGACAATCGTGATGTAGATCTTGAGCTACATGTACTTACCAAAAATTCCAACGGATAATCCCTTGGAATTTTTTTGGTAAGTAACTCAAGATCTACTAGAGCTAGCAAAATGTCGCACATTATAAAAGCGTCAACACATTTCCCTGTATTGTGCAATTACACGTAAATTCAGTAATCGCTCGATGCTTCAGATGGAGCTCGCTGCACACACGCCTGCGGCTTGTTGCAGCGCGACCCCTACCTAAAGCTGCATTCACCGCTAATGCACGCTCGGGAGTGTGTTAATGTTATAATCAAGCGCGCTTAGCCAACATTGTGCATTAGTTGTGCATATTAATATGCGTTTTCTATGTATCGCTCTGTGTGCATTTTGTCAGCAACTGTCACAAATTTCACTGCGCTGGTCGTGCGCTGTGTACATGTGACTGACGCATTAGCAGGAATGAACAGCATAACTTTCTCTTTCCAGTATAGGTACCTGTTATATGATAAGATGCTTGGAATTTCGTCAGCCATGTATGATTGCGTGAGCGTAATGTAATATTTTGCCCATGGTAAAAGTGCCTTATATACTGTCTTGCCAGATACTCGAGTGAAAATGCTTGGAATTTTGCAGGCCATGTATGGTTGAAATAACCAAATATAATGTATAATGATGACACCATGAATTTGGGTATGGCAAAAGCGTCAAAGTAAACATCATAATCAATGAAGATTTGTGTAATTGGTCACATGTCTGCATTTACCAAGTCATGAATATCTCTTTACGAGATGTGGGCATAGGAAATGTATATTTCCTTGCTGCCATTCATGCTAGCCCTGGAGAATGCACCCAATAGGATCTATGTTTCAGTCTTTTATCTTGTTTTGCCCTGGCACAAGGCAAAACCCGACACCTTATCAATATTGTAGACAAGTCTGGTCTTGATAAACAATATCTCCAAAAGCCTCCAAACCTAACACTTGCATATTTGTCTTGAGGAAATCCTGAAGATCTTAACCTCAAGAACGTTCTTACGTCCTTTCGACTTTTAGCAGATGATCCAGCAAGGTCTTCTGATAGAGAGGGGCTATACATCTTCACAAGCCACACTCCAGCATCAACTTGGCTCAAGAGCTTTGCAGAACACTCCTCAAAGGCCATACTTGACCTCTGACATCACCTCACCGTCAAAACAGCACCAGCCCTCACCTGAAATCACTTGAGCAGCATCCAATCAGCGTCAGCCCCCGGAAGCAGAAGGTCGCACACATCAAATCAGGCGCAAGTCCCTTAGCGAGCTACAAGTATCTCAATCGTCATCGTCATCCCCATCATCTTCATCACCGTCTACCAAAGCACCTTCTACGAGGCCATTACTGCCTGTTTCTGCTCTCTGTATTTTTGTTTAATCTTGCCTGGTACACTACACACATGTCCTATCTCACTCTCTCGCTCTCTCTCTGTACAATTGTAGAAAAAAGGGAATTCCTGACTATTTCTACATGGTGTCTTCTCATTTTCTTAAGTCCAATACAAACACCTGCAGAGGAGAGAGAAGGAAAAGAAAAGCAAAAGAAACATTTGTGATTGATGTTGGGTAAGGCAATCTAAAACAAATCAAATCAAAGTTCAAATCTTACAAAGCAGAAGGTTCCCGCATTTCAAGAAAACAAAATTCCCTGATTTTTCCCTGATGAAGTCTCAAAATGCCCAGCGGAGAGGGATGCATGCACAAAAGAGGAGTGATTTTCAAGAAGAATTCATTACAATATTTTCACTGTTCTTTTACTACAACGCAACATACTTTGGTTTGCACGTAGTCCAAATCTTTAACAAATCTTACTGAGGCATAGCTTTAAAACACACACAGAGTGAAGTTTTTTGTCTCGCCACTCATCACCACAAAATGTCCGAAATTATAAACCAAACGAAATAACGGAAAGTAAAAGGAACAGAAGGTGTGGAATATGACCTCAAATCGTTAGTGCTATCTTTTTATACAATGATTACAAATTCTTAACGAGATTTAGGGTACTCATGTTGGATTGAAATTTTTGTTTACTTACGGATCCATCTGATGCACTAGCTCCTACTTTGTCTCCTGTATGATTCCAACAAACTTCAAAGATTCCTCCTGTACCTTTGTAACTATGAACCAGACTGCCGGTCTGAAATACAAAGAATAGTTATAAATATGTTTAATATAGCACCTTTCACGATGTAAATTAATAAGCTCCTACTTTTTCTCCTGTATGATTCCAACAGACTTCAAAATGGGGCATCAACAATGAATGACGGCCAGAATGCGAATGTGGAGAGGAGGAGACCATGAGTCACCTTCTACAATGCCCTCCTCTGCCTAACCCCTAATCCCAACCTGATCTTAATTTTCGCCTAATGGTATGGGTAGAGTCTGATTCAGATTCAGATTCAGATTCAGATTTCAATTCCTTTTAGAAACATAATCTTTCAAATGTAAACAGATGTGATGATACAATCAAACAGAACAATGAAAAAAAGGATTCAAGAAGAAGAAGACATACTAAATACTTTACCAATTGATTACAAACTTACAGTCCTAAACAGATGGAATCCATTTGTTTAATTTGTACAATTACATATAAAACCAATTACAGTCTGACTCAAACACATTTATTACATAAAGTCCATTGCTATCTGTCATGACAATCACATCCTTGGACAAGACATTTATCAACATTTGCCTGCATTTTGCCTCTCTCGACCCAGGGGATGTTTCACAAAGAGCTAAGTAGACTTAAGAGTCGCACTTAAATTCTTAGTTACAGGCAATATATTATGCATCACCTCATTAGTGAGTTCTTGCTCAGGGGATGTGCGCCATTGAGAAGTCTATCAATGAATCGTGCGTTAAATACAGGATACGCTTAGAATTTAGGTGCGGCTTTAAGTCAATTTAGGCTCGTTGTGAAACACCCGCAAGTACGGTAAAAAGGGTTCGAAGAAATTTTTTTATTTTTTTTTTTTTTTTCTGAGCAGTTAGCTGGATCTTGGTTACTAATCAAAAGCACATTCAGAATTGTTAAATATGTGAAATGAGAAATACAATATATTGATACTGACTCATCATATCAAAATGAGACACAAGTCATCGAGAAAAAATTTGAAACAAGTCAAGGAAATCTGCAAAATAATAAAAAATTTCCATTTTCAGGGGAAAATATCTTTGATTTTCTTTATCTTTAATGTCCATCTTTCTATGTCATGTATGGTCTGTAAAAAGAATGAGTAAAAACAATACAGGGGAAGTGTTTTGAAATTTATTGTTGTGCCGATTTATTTGACTCTTTACTCGGCGACTTGTGTCTCATTTCGATATGATGCATTACATATCATAATCATTTTTGCAGCAGAGAAAGAAGGGAAAGGACTTACCTGTGTTGACCATATATGTACACATTTGTCGAAGGAACCACTGGCGAGGTATTTGCCCGAGGGACTGAAAGCTACGCTGTAGACAGGCTCCTGGTGTTTGGTCAATGTATGGATACAGATCCCTCTCTCTACATCCCACAACCTTACCGTTGAGTCAAATGATGCACTAGAGAATGGATGGAAAGGGGGAAGATAGATGATTAATAAATTAGCTACAATTCTAGTATAACCCACAGACAGGCTCCTGTTTTTTTGGTCAATATATGGATACAGATCCCTCTCTCTCTCTACATCCCACAACCTCACCGTTGAGTCAAATGATGCACTAGAGAATGGATGGGAAGGGAGAAAATAGATGATTAATAAATTAGCTACAATTCTGGTATAACCCACAGACAGGCTCCTGTTTTTTAGTCAATGTATGGATTCAGATCCCTCTCTCTACATCCCACAACCTCACCGTTGAGTCAAATGATGCACGAGAGAATGGATGGAAAGGGGGAAGATAGATGATTAATAAATTAGCTACAATTCTGGTATAACCCACAGACAGGCTCCTGTTTTTTTTGGTCAATGTATGGATACAGATCCCTCTCTCTCTCTCTCTCTACATCCCACAACCTCACCGTTGAGTCAAATGATGCACTAGAGAATGGATGGAAAGGGGAAAGGATAGATTATTGATATGTCACCAGTAAACAGGCTCATGTGGGGTGTAACACAAAGACTTACGATTGATTTTTTTCTTGTTAGCCTCATCACAGACAGGATGCTCCAAAGTTGATGATCTTAATCCTAATCCTAGCCCTAGCCCTACTCTTAATCATATCAAAATCCTAATCCATGACTGTACCTGTATTCCAAAGGAGTCCACCAAGAAAAAATCAATCGTAACTTTTTATCAATCGTAAGTCTTTGTGTTACACCCCACTGGTATTTACTAAATGTATGGATAAGCTTCCCTCTCTCAACGTCTCACAACCTCACCGTTGAGTCAAATGATCCACTAGGCAACAGATGAAGGGGGAGGGAAGAAAAAAATTACTACTAACTTCTACCACTGAAATGCAGTGATTATAATTCTCTAAAAAATTCGCCAAACTTTGCAAGTCTTGACGTTATTACATTTTTTACATTAAATAAGGTGGACATACTTAGTCATAAGCTATATTCCCAAACTGTGGAGAGGAACTGATTTAAAATCGATCTTATTGGTTTATCATCCATACAATCCATCAACTTCATCATTAACAATTCAGAATTACTTAACCCTTTAGCCCCTAAACCGCCCGAGACCGCCCTTCAGCTTACTCACTAAACCACCCGTTTTATGCACGCTTTACTCATGATAATATCAAAAATATGTGATGAAACATGCCCATACTTGTTTTGCATTACCCACAGGACGTGGCTTTCAGATTCTGCACACAAAAAAGGTATGTTTTACGAGTATTTCTTATTGAAAAACCCTGATGCAAACGAAGCAAAACCCTTTCCGTCAGGGAGTAAGCTGACACTTTTCATGCAGTCTCTAGGTGCAAAAGGATTAAAGATAATCTAGAGTAGTAGTCATGATAAAATAAATCAAAACATTCTTGTTCATACCAGAATCTCAAGCATAGGAAATAAATACTACACACCAAAGGAATTTACAGAAAATTGCGTATTTGCTGAGAAAAGAGCAAAATAAGCATAATTTCTGTATCTGGACAAGCACATGCATGATTAACATGGCCACGTGGAAAGTCTACGGGTATATCATGTGCACGCGATTCGCACCGGATCTGTGTGTGTATGTTGTGCTGTGACTTGTGGCGATATAGCGGTCTACTCCAAGTCTCAATTTGACGGACTGTTTCGACATTTTTTCAACATTTCTTCTGAAATCATTATCGAAACGTGAATATAATCTTGTGTAGGCATACCGGTATGTATATGTTAATGGAACAATGTGAGGACATATCTTAAAGATTTGTCTCAAATTATTTTGGCTGTAAGAACTCAAGCTTGGCTTTAATCCAAGTCTGAGAGAGTAGTTTGTGCTGCTATTACATCGCAAGTTGATATGATCACTGCTTTCTTACCTTGCTAACATAAGAGGTGTGTTTGGGTTCTTTGGACTCCATTTGATGGTATAGATTTCTTTGCTATGCGCTTGTAGATCATGTACACATGTATCTTGCTTTATCGACCATATCTACAACAAAAATAAAAATGAAGTACATAAAATTAGAACATGAAACACAAAATACAATCTGACACACACCTTTGATATTTCTTTGGTATCAAATTGGTTGGCACAAATCTCTTGCTATGCAACTGTACATACACACCCATGTCTAGCCCATGAACTGCTAAGGGCCAGAAAAATGGCCCAAGGACCAATTTTCTTTTTTTCTTTAATTAAGGGCTAATTAGAGCACCTAAACTATGATGAAATGATGAAACATATTTAATTTGACGATATAAATAATAATAATTGGAAATTGCATGATTATGTGAAATTTTATGTAAAAAATAAGGCTAAAAATTGCAAAATTGTGTAAAATACCGCAATATTATGTTCATGTGGGACTACGCAGACATTTTGGAATTCATTGCTTATGACGCAAATATTTTAAGAACTAAGTGGGATAAAGCAATGAAAGCTTCATTTTTAGATAACTATGATATCATTCTACAAAATTAGACCATAAATTGAGATAACTAAAAATGTTTGAATATTGAAAATATTAATAATACATATAATTTTTTTGAAAATATTACTTTTCAATTATAAACGTTCATCTTCGAACGACCGAAATGTCCTCAAAATTTAAAAAAAAAAATTGTCAGAACTATTTGAAAATCAAAATTTAATATATATGAATTAATATGGTTAATAATTCACTAGGTAACTACGAAAATCACATTTTTCCTGAATATTTCAAAAATATTGGCTCTAGTAATCCTGAAAAACTAAAAAACCCTTCAGCAGTTCATGGGCTAGTCCAGTAAGGTCAAACTGAACTCTTTACGAAACATGCCCAGAATTACAAGATATTGTCAAGTCATCAGCTGCAGGCAAATCTGTAAGCAGAACACCAAATTTGTTTCATCAATTTTTATTTTTATTTTGGGACATTCTATCACCACTTAAAGATAACTGATCTGGAGGGGCATTGTACAATTGTTAAATTTTTATCATAAATAGAAAAGAAAACAAATTTTGCCAGAAATATCTATGTGCCTTAAACAGTATACAACAATCTACTCCAATTATATCAAGAATGTATACAATAAATGCTCCAATGCTCCAAATTTTATTGTCCGAAACAAAGATGACCTGATATTTGTTTTGCCCCTTTTCTCATGGGCCCGGCAGCCACTGAGCAGCGCCAGAAGTTGCTCTATCCCCCTCTTGTTGAACGCCAAACAGGGAAGCAGCAACTACCATTTTTTAACGTCTTTTGGTATGACACGGCCTGGATTCGAACCCACGACCTCCCGATTATGAGGCAGACGCTCTATCCACTGCGCCAACACATCGGTATATGTTGTTATAATGATGCAATTTTCCTGGTATGTGCATGAGCCTATGTCACTACGTCATGAGCTTGAGCTAAGATTTTGTTACAATGAGGAGATAGTCTTGGTCCCCAGCATTTCTTAATAATCTGATTGGATTGTTTTATATTTACAGCAAAGAAAATTGATGAAGAGAGAAGTGGGTACAAACCTTGAGCGTCATATCGTCTGAACACGAGGCTAGCATCTGACCAGACGGGTCCCATTTGATAGCATTCACTTCATTCTGTTACAAATGCAATAGCAAAACAAAGAGGAAAACTAAATGGAAATATAGTTCATATTCTAAAATATTGTTAAATTTAAATTGATTTTGACATTTGTTGTCCACTTTCGTGAAAACATACAAATAAAAAAATACATTGACCAGATGGGTCCCGTTTGATATCATTCACTTCATTCTGTTACAAACACAATAACAAAATATTGTTAGAACAAAAAGGAAAACTAAACAACAAGTGGATTAGTAAATTACGCGATGCGTAATATATGTCCCCGCCGATAATGTAAAATTCCCATGTATATCTTAACGACCCTCAGGATTAACAAAGTGCTTAATCACATAAGGCAAACAGAATCGAAATCGGGTAAAAAATGGCGAAGAAGTAGCTTTTGTAGCCAATGTACAATATAGGTCAAAGTAAGGTCAAAGGTCAAAGGGGTCAAAAGTCAAAATTCTGTGAAGAACTTTTGTAGTCCTCACCTAGTGCTATCACATAAAGCAAACGGAATCGAAATCGGATGAAAAATGCGAAGGAGTAGCATTTTGTAGCCAATTAACAATATAGGTCAAAAATCAAGTTCCAAGGTCAAAGGTCAAAATTCTGTGAAAAGTTTTGTAGTCCTCACCTAGTGCTATCACATAAAGCAAACGGAATCGAAATCGGATGAAAATGGCGAAGGAGTAGCATTTGTAGCCAATTAACAATATAGTCAAAATCAAAGTCAAAGGTCAAAGGTCAAAATTCTGTGAAGAAGTATTGTAGCCATCACCTAGTGCTATCACATAAAGCAAACGGAATCGAAATCAGATGAAAATGGCGAAGGAGTAGCATTTTGTAGCCAATTAACATATAGGTCAAAATCAAGGTCAAAGGTCAAAGGTCAAAATTCTGTGAAGAAGTATTGTAGCCATCACCTAGTCTATCACAAAAGCAAGCGGAATTGAAATCAGATGAAATGGTGAAGGAGTAGCATTTTGTAGCCAATTATCAATAAGGTCGAAAATCAAGGTCAAAGGTCAAAGGGGTCAAAAGTCAAAATTCTGTGAAGAAGTTTTGTAGTCTCACCTAGTGCTATCACATAAAGCAAACAGAATCGAAATCAATGAAAAAATGGCGAAGGAAGTAGCATTTTGTAGCCAATTAACAATATAGGTCAAAAATGAAGGTCAAAGGTCAAAGGGGTCAAAAGTCAAAATTCCGTGAAGAGAGTTTTGTAGCCCTCACCTTGTGCTATCATATAAAGCAACAGAATCGAAATCGAATGAAAAATGGCGAAGAGTAGCATTTTGTGCCAATTAACAATATAGCAAAAATCAGGGTCAAAGGTCAAAGGTCAAAATTCTGGGAAGAAGTTTGGTAGCCATCACCTAGTGCTATCATATAAAGCAAACGGAATCGAAATCGGATGAAAAATGGCGAAGGAGTAGCAAATTGAACTCACATACGGACGCACGGACGGACGGACGGATGGACGGACACACACACATACATACACACACGCATACACACGTACGGAGCCCGTTTCATAGTCCCCTGCTCGAACTCGTTCGGCGGGGGACAAAAATGTGTCATATTGCAAACTATTGATGTAAATTCTTCTCATTCATCCAGTCCTGATCAATATAGAACTTTAAGTCAAGAAACTGAAATACAACTCACTTGTTGCGACGTTTCGCCAATTAACAATTGGCTTCCTCGGGCGAATGACGATCCCGTTGGAAGACAGGCCTTTATAAAGTCTGAGATTGTGCAAAGCGCACTGGACTATGTCCAGCGCGCGAAGACGGCTTGGAATCTTTGGACTCTCTTCCATAGAGCAGACACTATAGTGCACTGTCCAGTTAAGATCACCGAGGAGAAATCTAACATCAAAGACGCCTTAGCTGGATGTGGTTATCCCAACTGGGCTTTCTCTAAAGTGAACGCACCAAAGCAACCTAAGAAGAACACACGTGTTACAGCGCGGTGGACAAAAGCGTAAAACCATCATCACAATCCCTTATGTGTTTGATCTCTCGAGGAAGATCAAGAGACTGTATCAGAAGCACGCATTACCACCGCCTTTAAACCTCATAACACCTTGAGACAAAGACTTGTGCATGTAAAGGACCGGATTCCCAAAGAGAAACAGAGGAATTTGGTATATGGCATCAGATGTTCTCAAGAAGATTGTAATGATTTCTATGTAGGTTAACTCAGCAATCTCTACGGGCTCGGATGAACCAACATCGAAGACCCAGTACCTCTGACAGCATTCCGGATTCTGCAGTTTACACCACATAATTCTAGCAAACACTCATTCGACCAAAGAAGTGACTATATTGGACAGAGAATCCAGGTGGTTGAGCGTGGAATCAAGGAGGCCATCTGGGAGAGAGTGGAAAATCCGTCTCTCAATAAAAGGAGGTCTTCGGTTCAACCTATCTCAGCGTGGGACCGGGCAATTCAAAAGATCCAAGCCGTCTTTCGCCGCGCTGGACATAGTCCAGTGCGCTTTGCACAATCTCAGGACTTTATAAAGGCCTGTCTTCCAACGGGATCGTCATTCGCCCGAGGAAGCCAATTGTTAATTGGCGAAACGTCGCAACAAGTGAGTTGTATTTCCAGTTTCTTGACTTAAAGTTCTATATTGCAAACTATTGTTAGGAAACATTTAAATTAATTTCAAATTAAAAGTTTTTGGAAGGAAATCTTAACGATAGTCTCCTCCTTTATTTGGAATGTTCAGTGTTCTTCTCTTTTTTGGCTGGCTACTCCTTTATGGTACAATTCTGATGTAAAAATTAGTGGAAAAGGTATATTCTTAAAGGAATGGTGGGACAAAGGTATTAGATTTATCAACGATTTATTATATGACAATGGTAAACTTTTGGAAAGAGAAGAATGTGAAAAAAGATTCTCAATTAAAATTCAGTTTCTTCATTATTATGCCCTATGTCAGATCATTAAATGCAAGTATAAAGCTCAGTTAAATACGTGTAATATGAAATTGAATGAACCATTATGCCCTGCTTATATCTCACATTTGTTGAAGGACAAAAAAGGATGTAGACATGTATATAATATTACGTTAAAAGAAAATGATGATAACTTGATTAAATTGTGTAATAGATGGATTGTTAATGGTATTTTGATGGACACCAGAAATATGAGCAACTATTTTAAAATGATGTTTCATTTTGATGTGATACATCACAAATATGAAAACAACAAATTTGGTGGTATGTCGCTTGCTTCCCATTGGCAAAGTAGGGTAGAAAATAAGACAAAAATCATATCAATCTTGAAATAAAAGTGTTTAAACTGGAAAGATGAATCTAACTTACTGAATGTCCTTGGAATGTCTTGATGGGTTTATCACTGTCTAGTTCACATACATGTATACTCTGATCTGTTGAACAGGATGCAAAGCTTGTGTTGGTTTGCCAGTCAACGTCTAATGCCGGTGCTGTGAGCATCAAACATATATAAAAAAATAAAAGATTATAAAGAGAAATAACTGTTGTGGACATGAGATTTATTTATGGGGAAAAAAAAACGGTCTCAAAGTGATTCAGAAAATTTAAAAGCGAATCTCAAATTTGCTGTATACTGTGAGGTTTTGAATTTAAAAAAAATTAACTAAATTTTGGGGTTAAAAATGGGGCAACAGATCTTTCTTTGCAGCCGCCCCTCATTTGTGGAATAGACTTCCTTCTAACATACAGTCAAGTAGATCAATTACGATTTTCACAAAAGCCGTAAGACTTACCTTATAAAGGCTAGTGGGTTTGCAGGGAGGACCTGCTGTCATGTCAATTAATCTATAAGACTGTACAACTATTGTCATTTAATTCATCATTTAAATATGATGTATTAGTCATTGATTTGTATGGAGTTTGATAATTATGCTCAAGTACTGTGTTTTTGTGTGCCTTGGGTGCCTTATATACGCATAAAAGTGCACTTTACGAATTTAGAATTATTATTATTACTAAATTTTGCTGAGAGTCTCATGTACTGCACACAGAAATGCTTGTATGGGACTACACAAAAAAGCAGGTCAAACACTTCAACCATTTTTTTGTTTCTTTGTCAATATATGATTATGAGGGCATTTGAAGAGCAATCCTTACAATTTTAATTTATAACTTCTATTCTGAGACCTATTTAATAGGGTAGATAAAGGCAAAGCGATTTTTTTTTTCAAACTATTGTGACTTCAATTTATCCATCATTAGTGAATAAATAAAAACTTCAGAAGGATATTGCAGTTCTAAAACCCAATAGTAGCTTGCTCCATGAAAAGAGCGCTGCAGCTAAGTACACGTAACCCTTTTTTTCCCATAAAACACTGTATTCAAACCAACTCTTGTTCGACCAAGTGGATATATAAACCGAGAATTTGGCAAGCTGATTTAGCGCCCATTACATACCAATATGGAAAGGAAACTGTTGCTTGCATTCTCCGGTCTGCGCATCCCAGATGATTGTAGTCTTGTCCACCCCCGCGCTCAGAATGAAGTTGCCCTCTTTGTTCCATTTCAGCGCAAAGATAGGACCCTTATGTTGACCTAGTGTACTGACCAACCGGCCTTCCGTTGACCAGATTCTTGCATAGCCGTCGTAGGAGCCTGTCGCTAATAAACTACCATCACACTACACAGGGTTGAGATAAACAAGAGTATTTGACAAATCGTGTTAAACAGATTTAGTAACTTTCAAAAACAAGAGCAATTATATCAAGATTAATAAAATTATATTGTTCCAACAGTAAAAACAAACTACTGAAAGTTTCAGATCAAATGGAAATCATTTACTACCTTAAAACAGTATAACAAACAATGCCACGCATACAGCTGAACACCAGTATCCTCTGCAGATAGCTCACCAGGCCACTAGGGACGGGGGACTATACAACAGGAAATGGGTGTGTGGAAAAGCACATGGTTTTATAAACCATCCGGTGTTGGTTTATAAAATTTCAGTATGAAATCATTCATATCTCGAAGGTAAAGCAAGCAATTAACTTGAAATTTTGAAGAGATACCAGACTGTCCTAAGTGTTTATAATTATGTTGTCAAAATAAGCTAAATCGAATAAATGTGATTTGAATATCATTCAATGTTACTGCATCCCTTTAATGATAATTATTACTTTGAACAAAGAGTGAAACTGACCAGAAATATTTAATATAAAAAAAATGAGCAAAGAAAATGGGATTCCATCAGGATTTGAACGCAAGACCTCCTGATTGCTAGACAGGTACTCTACCAACTGAGCAATTGCAAGCCCTTATGTCGATGTCCATCCCAGAGGACCCCTTAGCTTTCAATGCTCAAGTGGTCAGTAGCTTTAGAACCGGGTATAAATCCCAAAGGATAGAAATCGACCTGGCGATAAATTTGAGGGATCACGGTGAAGGGCTGCAGCTTTTTAAATCAGGCATGATCGTGGGGAGCAAAAAAAAAAATCTACATAGGGTCTATATAAGGTGGGGCCCCTGGCCCGGCGGGGGTCCAGTAAAAAGAGCTCTTTGTGGGGGTTCAGTCTAAATTGCACAGTATAGCCAAGACATCTTTACTTGTATATCTTGCCCCCCCCCCCCTCTTGCTCTTATTATATTCAATGCTAATGCTATGACAAATTCATTAATTCAGCTCTGGACTCAAAATTAAACCTAACTGTAAGTACCCTGCTTACAACCTTGCTTACAACGTTGACAAATTAAAACCTGAACAACTGTCTCCAGAGCAGACGATACTTATATTCCAGTCTAACAAGGTGACATCCTTGTTACTTGGTACATCTTTGCCCCCCCCCCCCCTTCCCTGATACCATGCCTTAGAGCAATTTGATTCTGCATTAATTCCTAACTATAGCCCTGGACTCCAAAATATACCTTACCCCAACTTTTTAACAACACAATAACCTCATCATAACTCTAAACCTTTGATGAAACAAAGCCTAGAACAAGTCTCTGCAGAGCAGACTACACTTACATTCCAGTCTAACGAAGTGACATCTTTGTTACTTGGTACATCTTGCCCCCCTTCCCGGATACAATGCCTTAGAACAAGTTGATGCTGTGATGAATTCTGTCCCTCGCCCAGGTTCCATATCCTTGCTGTGGAGTCACCGGACCTACACAAAAAGAATACATCAAAAATATTATTACTAACTAGTATAATGGTGGTGGAAAAAGGAGAAATGCATAAAACTGATTAAGCATAGTCCTGCACTGTCCACATTGCATCATTATCATTTTTTTTTTCTTTTTTCTTAAATCCTAGTGTAAATGTTTGGAAGGAATGTTATATAATGAGGAACTCTAAAATAGGCTGGGAAAAAAATGAAATCAGCTAAAAATCTGAACTCTTACAGCCCTGATTGTGTCATATGTTGCCAAGATAGTAGATTTTTTTTTTAAATGCACTTTAAAGTTACCAATTTGAAGAGTAAGATCTTACCCTCACAAAAAAAGGAAACAAAAAAGAAAAATTCTAGTGTAAATGATAGGAAGGAACATTATATAATGGTCAACATAGCTGGAGATCAGATGTGTCATATTTGCCAAGAGAGTAGATAAAAAATGCATTTTTAGGTTGCCAATTTGAAGGGGAAAAAAGAGTAAAATCTTACCCTGATGCAAGTAGATCTCTGCATGGATTCCATGCACAGCTGAAGACCTCTGATTCATGCCCTCTGAGAACGGTAGCTTTGCTGGGGGGAATTTCAATACCACCATCGATTTCCATCGCTTCAGAATGGTTTGCTGAAAGACACAATTATCACCATTATTATGTTTCATTAGAAAAATACAAAGAAAAGGCAGCCCGACTGCTAAATTACATTCAGTTTATAAAACCATATTAACAAATTGTTATGATAAAGCTCAGATAGTGTTAGCTTTCAGAAAAAATCTGTTTGACATAATACTAAGTATACGACTTAAAATTCAAGACATGATGAGGTAATGTATGAATCCATGTTAAGTACAACATATCAAATAAACTTAACAGTTGTCATATTTAAAAGCATTTACTCAATTACACAAGTCAAATGTTGAATGCTTATATTTTACCTTTATACTGCTAAGAATAGGCAGATTTGATAGACCTTGTTGTTGCTGCTATGTCGGGTAAGCAACTTGTTTGTCCAACAGAGAATCAGATAATGTATAACAGTTTATTTGTTAAATTTATAAGCAGCATGAAAGTGCTGTGTGGTAGATTGACCCTAGTGATATTCAAGGGAAAAAATATGGAAAATTAGAGAACTGCATGAAACCAAGTCTAGGTAAATCTGTTTTCATTAAAAACACTAATTACAATCATAAACAAAGATAAACATATAATGTGCGATTTAACAATACTCACATTGAATTAATGTAACTGGAGGGTCATCGCCATTTGTTCCTTCAACTTTACAATTGTTCTGACCGTTTGCTGCTACCTGCCTCAGTTCTGACTTTCTTGAGGAGATCACATCTGGCATGACTGCGTCGATGAGGGACAGCGAATCTAACGCTCTACTGTCCACCACTGTACCATCCTGTAACAATTGGAACATTATCATATCACTCATAATTTATAAGGTTGCAACACACTAATTAGCATAATAAAATCCGGGAAATACCCTGTCCGCGTATCAATGATGAGGTAATGGTTTGGAAAAAAAATTCATATAAAATCAATGAAAAATATTGGAAGAAATTCTTTTTTACTTTTATAAAGAGCAATCATTAGTGCTTCAGATGAGCCCTTTTTGAGAGCTAGAATGGGTGCCAGTTGAATTTTATGGAGAACTTATTTCATGGTGTAAGAACCCTCAACCAGAAGTCGTGATGGCACCAAATCTGGTATAATCTCATTCCAGGCTGATTTTAGAAAAAATGAGCCGAAGAATGTCACTTGATATTTTGATGAGGCAAAGAGAACATTACTACCTAATTGTAGAATAAGTTTAAATATTCTCATTATAAATAGTTATTTTTGAAGATTTTTTGCATTTTCATTTTTAACACATACATGTACCCCTATGGGAGTGGAATTAGGCTAATGGCCCCAGTTTTAAACTATCCGGTAACAAATTGTATGAAGAATGTTGAGTAGGTCAGTCTCACTTTATTTTATCATATGATAAAGATGAACATAGCTGAGTTCCACTACAATATAAATGTACACTCTCTAACCTAAAGCCAGAATTTACATGCTTAGCAAAGCTTACTATTAACCCTCTTCATAATATAAACTCTTACCTCATTTATACTGACTTCAGCTTCTACATATTGCAGGCCTTTCTGTATGATACTGATGAGTGCCGCTGGGGGCACTAGAGCCCCATTTATGTTAGACTGACTTATGTGACTCTCAATTCCAAATGTAAATGCAGAGTGTGAAAATCCTGGAGTGAAAGAAAATATGGAGTCGATGAACGGAACTATTTGAAATTTTAATATTCAGAATATAAAGTAATAGGCAGCATTGTTGTAAAAAAAAAAATTCAATTATTAATGAAAATAAATCTTCAAGTACATTGTACAAGTGGAACAGTGATATATTCTCTGATCATGTTTATAATAGTCGAGCAAAGATTCTTTTTATGGGAAACATTATAATCATTATAATTTCTAATCAAGTCCGCTCTCCACGTATGATATTACAAACAGCGACCATGTTCCTGACTGAATTGCAAATACAGTGAACAGTACACTTAAATTTCTTTACATGTACAAAGTTATTCTCAAATTACAGGGGAGAGGGTACATGTAATTGATTGATATCAGAATGGAAATACATTGTACAATGTTAAAGGGGAATCCAACCCAAGGAGATAATCAACCTTCCAGGAAAGAGGAAAACGAGAGGAGCAATCTAAAAAAAGTTTCATCAAAATCGGTTATAAAATAAGAGAGTTATGGAAGTTTGAAAAGTCTAGTTGTTCCTTCTATGGGGATCCTCAAATTGGCATCATCGGCTTCAAAATGGCCGATCTCATGGACAACTCTCCATTCATTTTGTACACAAATTTTCAGATTTTCCCTATTTTCTTTCGAAATATATCTTACCTCCTTCTGAGCTCAACAAATGTTGTGTGAAATATATTTTCCCATGACATATTTTGAGCTCAGAAGTAAAGAAGAAAAATTTTGAAAGAAAATGGGGATAATCTGAAAATTTGTGTACAAAATGAATGGAGAGTTGTCCATAAGATCGGCCATTTTGAAGCCGATGATGCCAATTTGAGGATCCCCATAGCAGGAACAACTAGACTTTTCAAACTTCCATAACTCTCTTATTTTATAACCGATTTTGATGAAACTTTTTTTAGATTGCTCCTCTCATTTTCCTCTTTCTTGTAAGGTTGATTCTCTTCTTAGGTTGGATTCCCCTTTAAAGTTTACTTTGTTGCAATGAACAGCAGGATAGATCTCAGTAGAGACTGTTCATAACAAGTCTAATGTCAGGGTTTCCAGCATTTCAAGAAAACAAAATTCCCAGATTTTCCTTGATGAAATCTATAAATTCCCTAATAATTATATAAACCCATATCCATTTGCGCAGTTGTCCCTGTGAACTATTTGCAGTACAAAAGACAATAGTCTGACTGACTACCAAACTTTCGCTTTTTGGGACAATAAAAATTCCCAGATTTTGAAGCATTATTATCAAATTCCCTGACTTTTCCCTAACTGGATAAAAAAGTAAAATAATTTTCCCTGATTTCCCTGATGGGCTTGGAACCCTGAATGTGATGAGGGAAGAGTAAGGACAAGTTTAGATGTAATTTTAGACAATCACAAGATATAAATATGTTTTTGTAAATTATAAAACAAATTTTTCCAGAGTGATCTGAGATGAACAAAGAGATTGTGAACTAGAGATCATGACCTATCTTTTTACATGTAACACTACAGTGTGTCCCAGAATGGACTATACACTTTTGAAATGGCTACCAAATACTAAATATATGGTTCTTGACGAAAAAAAATATATTTAGATAAAGCTCATATCCTGAACTATTATCTGATAAAAAAAGTCTAAAAATGATGCATGCATCAATGAGCAACGCCCACCTTTGTGAAGGACACAAAAACAAGGCTGCGCAGGAATTCGCTATTCATTTATCACTTGCATATGGGCAGCCAAAAGGGCCAACATGAATAATGGCGTGAATCGATAACAAAGACAAAATAAACCAAGATATTACGGGAAAATGTAATGTTTAACCTTTTTGTTTTCATAATTATATATTGATATTTGTTGTTTTGTATCTTGGTATATTTTGTCTTGGTCAGCCAATTCCTTATTGAAGCATGCATCATTTTCGGACATTTTGGTGTCAAATAATAGTTGAGGATATGAGCTTATAAACCTTTTCCCCAAGAATCATATATTTTTTTAATTTGGTAGCCTTGTCAAAAGTGTATAGTTCTTTTTGGGACGCACTGTAGAGCAAATAAAGAAATAAATTATAAATCACCTGACTCTTGAAGATATCTGTATACTAGAAAGTTGACCTCATCACTGCTTATACTCATCCTGACATGCTACACTGCCCCCAACGCTAAGGAGATGTTTGGCCTTCTGCTCTGCACAGGGGCTGCCGATTGATCTGCTCCTGATGAACGTACTGTACAAGATCAATTATAGAAACAAAATTGAGATAAATTAGCAAGATGTTAAGATGTCAAGATGCATGTTTTATGAACATTTTTCTTAAATTGCTACTACATATTCAATTTTGAATATTTTGTGACATGTAAAAACTCTACTGTACTTCTAATCTGTAACAGTTTTAATTCCAGTTTTAAATAGATCTTGCAGGGCATGATATTGAAGTCCCCCATTGATCAAGTAGTAAATCTTTGGCATAAATTCAACTTATAGGCAGTACAACTACAATGTATACTTCTTCTTCTTCTTCTGTAATCTTCAATGGGCTCTGCAGCCTATCTCGAAGATGAAAAAGAAAAATATACACCAGCTAACATGTTCTACTATTTCCCATAGGGCACTGTGTTATACAGTACTGTTTTACACGATATTATGGAAGATGGTGGACACTGTTACCGTATCAAAAATTGTACCCCCTTCATGAATTCGGTCCTTTATAAACATCGTTGACCACTTCAATCTGGTTATTATGCAGCACTAAGTTGCCAAGTTGTGAACATAATAGAGTCGACCTACATGTACATGTACAATGTACACAGAGAGTTGTCCAGGCAAAAGAAGAGCACAGTGCTTGGATATTTGACGAACACGGGGCTTGCGCTGTTGCAATTTTTCCCCATTGCACAAAATTTCCTGACAACAGATTTTGATGAAAAATTTTCACACATACTTTTTTTTTTCAGACATGCATGTTGCAATGTACAAGAGGATTTTACAATACCTTTCTACATAAACGTTTTGTACACAAAATGTCAAAAATCTCAAATTTTGACCTTTGGGCATGAAAGCTCAAGTAATTCTCTCGTGAAATTTTATGAACTTGGTGTCAAAAGATCCAAAGACTGTAAGGAAAAGATACATGAAACGACATTAGTGAAAACGCGGCGGTTTTGATTGAGCAACACAATTTGTCTAGGGGTGCCCTCAGAGACCCTACCGGTAATTAAAGGGTTAAAACTATAATTCTCCTTTTTCAGTACTTTTTACACCACTATTTGCAATTTTGACACTGCCAATGGATTTGTCAGGCTGATAAACATATAAACAGACACTAGAATCGTCTTTATAGCCCTTTTAATAAAAGAATTACAGCTTTTTCAAATTTTGAAAAACGATGACTTAGCATTTTTTTGGCCACGCCCCTTAAAAATTGTTTTTTGGCCTGCACTATCTCAATTTTCACCCAATTGTCTTAAAATTGGTGGCATATCATTCAGGACAACAAGTTGCTTAAAATAAGATGGCACAAACTTGGTTCTGAAACATGACCCTTATTTTACCCCTCTATAGCCCACCTCTAGTATTAATATCATAAGAAAAAGAACAGAAAATATATCAGTGATTTACCTACATGCATTATATGTATTCTTCCAATCATCATAAGCATCAAATGTAAACGTCCCCAATTTTTTGGGGGAATTAAAACTTTATGTAGCCAATGTTAAAGGAAAATTAATCCTTTATCAAATGGAGGTGCCATGGAAGAAGTAATGCACACTTACTACAATTTTGGAAATAAATTAATTAAGCAGTAATTCCATTTCCATTTAGTTGCAAAATATCTTTGATCTAATAAGGAATTATTTTGCCAAATTTCCACTTGATGAACAATGAAGTCAACTACCCTGCCAAATCACCAAAGTTTCCTTACAATAAGGAATAATTTTGACACTGTTACTAGGAAATGACAGAGGAGCATGGCGCAAGTGCATTAATCACCACTTTGTCTTGATTGAAGTCATCACTGAAAAGACATTGTCAACTTTGACAACATAAATCGATCAAGAATTTATTTACTAACAATTAGGATAGAGGGTTGGTTGTCCTGACACCTAACAAATATAAAGCCTGCTTGTTTGTCTCAGGATTAAGCCAAAAATATATGTTGAATAATGCTTTATCTTCTCATCAATATTTGATCTGTAGAATATTTTCTAACATTTTGTTCCAAAAAACTACAAAAAGATTGCTTACAAATAACCTATGTCCGCACAAACGATTTTGACCAGCCATTTGAAAAGGTTTACAAGCAATCATTTTGTAGTTTTTTTGAACAAAATGTTAGAAAACATTCTACAGATAAAATATTTATGAAGATAAGCATTATTCAACATATTTTTGGCTTAATCCTGAGACAAACAAGCAGCCTTCATTTTTGTTAAGTGTCCGGACAACCAACCCCCCATCCTAACAATAACATGTTAAAATCACAATTGCAGCCTTAAAAATGGACATATCAATGAATGTTGTTCTACCCCATGTAATCTTTATAAATACAGCTTATCTAATGACGATATAATTCCAAAATTGATAATTTTACCACGATTTCAATGATGCCCAAAACCTCCAAAATCTGGTTTTGAATTTGAAAAACTGGATAAAAATTTCCTCACTTTTCAACATTTTAGATTTAGGGTGGCGGTTCGCACACAAGCTGAGCTCTAAGAATAGACTGTGTTATTCTATTCATTTATCATAATCAAATATTAGAACAGAAGACTAAAAACAGAAGAAAATTGTTATTTTTCTAATTTATCCTTGCCATAGAGGTGTATTCACACTCGCCTAAACCTGAACTGACCGTTCACATCCAGCCACACTGAAAACATACGCAATACACTGCTATCGATAGCGCAGATCGCACTGTGTGAACGCTCGTATTTTGAGTCCACCTCACAATACACCGCATCTGCACGTAGTTCCTCGTAAAAGCACGTCCACACATCACGGCGAACGAAGCTCCCGCGTCATGCAAGGTACACTGAGATCAATGCTACATGAAAAACGAAATGGTACTCACAAATTATAACTTCTTGAACCAGCTCAGATTCCAACGGATCTCTATTTTGATTCCAGCAGTTGAATCGTCGATATTTTTAGAATCATTTAACTAGGTATGCCGCTCGTGTTTTTTCCTCGTTAAGTCGCAAAAGGGATGAATTTACGGCCAATTCGTCGAGATTCCACTCACACAAAATGGCCGCGGATTCACTCTAATTTGGTAGACACAAGCTGGCGTCAGTCAGATATATGACGTCATCATTAAACAAAATAACATCGGGAATTAAAAATTATGAACTTGAAAACAAACATTTTTTTTTCTGTAACGGACTTTATGATGATTTTTAAACCTTTTGAGACACTCCTCTACGTCTAGATTTCCCAATTATGTAGGCCAAAGCATGCCGATGTATCTTCTCTCTATCTCTCTCTCTCTCTCTCACTCTCTCTCTCTCTCTCTCTCTCTCTCTCTCTCTCTCTCTCTTAATCTTTCTTTAGTGAAGAGTATTATCATTTCCAAGAGGGATCCATTTTTCAACAAAACTGGACTCTTGCCTAATTCCAGAATTTTGAAATCATTTATCAAATGAAATCTCCCAAAGAAGTGGTAAAAAAAAGGCAAAATTCCAATTTCCAAAAGGGCCCTATACATCCTGTTTATCTCAAAAAGTTCTAGACTTTTTTTTTCTTCACAAACCAAGGGCAAAATTTTTTCATTTTATCTATAGTTGGCTGAAATATAAAGAATAGACGATTTAGGCCTACATGGGTTTATCTAAATCATGCCAAATTAACTAAATTTTAATACATTTATAAAAGAATACTTTGGAAAGCAATAGACTTTAAAAATATTGATTAAAAAAAAAAAAAAGATCCAAGGCTGGTAGGCCTAATGATCAGGCACGTGTCAAGGGGGTCTCACGGTGGCCCGGCCCCCTCCCCCAAAAAAAAATTTAGTAAAACGTGCCTAAAACAGGTATATTTGGCCATGTGCCCCCCCCCATGCACTACTGTATACTTTAGTAAATACAAAATTTGTAGTCCAATTGTTAACAAAATTTTAAAAATCTCAATTATTCCCTCCCCCCCCCCTTCTCCCTATCCCCCCCCCCGACTCTGTAAATCCCACAACCGAAGACTCTCCTTTTCTCACTTACTTCATCAAATCATCATTTTTAAGCCCATTCATATTGTACACATATAAAAACGGTAAGGCCCTTTTGCATGAGGCCGACGAAATGTTGTATGTTTATGTCATTGGGCGGGGGAGCCAAAATGGGAATTTCAGATTTTAGTAGAGTCGATTTGTTTTCTCCCGTCACACCAGACGAGCAAAAGGTACATCCAAAATGGTCAAGCAATGTAAGCCAGGGAGGGGGGGGGGTGGGGATAGACGTAAAAATCATGTATATGAAAATTCCCCTTTTTTGGCAGGGGGGGGGAACCCCCCCCCCCCTGGAATAGGCGCTTACATGTTACCAGCAAAACATTTTTATAGATGGGCAAGAACTTTTGAACTCCACACACCCTAATCCTAAACCAATAACTTAATCCTAATGATTAGGGCTAATTAAGGTGTCAAGTTATGAAGAGCCCCTAAATTCAGTGCAAAGGATCAGTGTTGCAGTGGGTTAAATTCCCACTTGGTCTAAACCCGCTTTGACTAATCAATGCCTGTTTGGTCTCATCCCACATGGTCTAACCCCATTTCCTCTACAACCAGTTCGTCTTCAGTACCTTTTGGTCTAAAATAAATGCTACTTTGTATATTAAGCATTTTGTCTAATTCTCAATTGGTTTAATAGCCATTTCGTCTAATGTTTGCTTGGTCTAACACCACTTACTCTATTATCTTTAACAAGCTGGTAATAGATTGAATATTCATTTGGGACTCAGGCATAAATGCAATTAGACCATTTGATTATATTATTATTGACCAAGTATTTATTAGACTAAGCGGAAATTAGACCAAATTGTTAGGCCAAATGGGTTTAGCCCATATGCTATTAAACAGTCAGACCAAGTGGATAGAAACCTCGGAGTGAAAAAAAAAAAGTGATTCATGGGTTACAAAATACAGAAACATTTTTTTATCTTTATACAGCAATATCTTTAATTGCACATAGAATACTTTTGGAGTTTTTGGTGCTCTGGCAAAACAATTAAACCACAAGAGCATAATAAATCAATATTCTCACAATCAACCTTCTTCACAACCAAGAAGATACATCATTATCATCATGTTGATCTTTTGATTCTGTCTGATGTAGAAAACGATATTACACAGAGGATCAGGCACACAACTCATATCAGAAACAGAAAAAAGGGAAGATAAAATAAAGGAAGATAAAGTGTGAAAAACAATTAAAGAAGGAAAAGAAATTGAAATTAATATTTACACACATTTTTTCAATCTAGATATTCAGCATGAGACATATCTAAGACCAAATGTGGATAGACCTTTACACCAAAGGTTCATTTCTTCTGACATGTATAAAAAGTAAACAAATAAATGATATCCATATTTGGTTTAAAGTATAAAAATACAATAATATCATAATGTTTTTTGTTCATTTTAGCATAAAGAACATGCTCTTGCTTTGGCTTAAATATAAAATAGTGTCCATTTATACTTCCAAATATTCTCCAACAAAGTAATACATAATATTACATTACACTTCTGAATGTTTAATAACAAAAACTATGATTTAAAAAAAAAGCGCCTCAAACCCTTCTAAATATCACAATTAAAATAAAATCAACAATAAAAGAAATTATGAACGAGGATAGATTTATTCCCTTCCTTTTCTGTAATCCATACAACTGTTCAAATAATTTTTTCGTGCTGTCTTGTACATTGTTCTAAAAAAACAACAAGAAATGTTAACTTTGTTGAACAATAAAAGGTGATTTATAAAATTAACAAATCCATAACATGGCCTTTATATTAATTGAAGTTAAATATATGCAAAATGGTTTCATTCTATCAGTAAACTAATTCATGGTGAGAAAAAAAGTCAACATGATCACTTTGTTAAAATTACTTTGACACAAAGTATCTTTTGTGACAACTTTTCCAAAAAAATGAACCCCCAAATGAAATAAAAAGAATTGATTTTCATCACATGATTGTTCTTTGAATCCACTCCAATTTTTGAGAAGGCAGTGAGAGATGAATTTTTCTTTCTAAAATCTTACCCAACACAGATAAGCACATATGGGACCATGATAGCTCAAATTCTTTCTTGAACTCCTTGTTAATTTGCCGTTTACTCAGCAAGTATTCATTTTCTATCTCTTTATGTGGCACAAACCACTTATCTTGGATTCTGTTAAAACTGATATATGTTTTATTAATCAGTACTAACAGAAGTAAAGATTATTTCTAATGATTAAAGGACTTATCGTAATATTCAAAAAGATGAAAAAGTAGAGACTAAACCATCCATAAATCAGTAAACACAAATTTGAATTAACTAAATACAATGAAAATTGGGCATGAATCCCATCAAACTGAAACATAAGAGTGAAACTTTCCCATAACTTCAGAACAGCATCTAATTTGAATTTAAACAATCTTGAGTTTTTCTAATAACCCGGCAAGAAAAAAAGACACACAAACAAACACAGTACAAATCCCTGTCTTCCATATTCCAATATAACAAAAAGAATAAAAGCATAAAGTATAAATCTTGTTAATAGAAAAAAGACATTTACCAGTAAATAAATTTTGAAAAAATAACATTCTTTACAGTGCACATGCTGTATCTCCTGAAAGTAATGATGGCTTGAGCTTAATACAAAAAATAGTTAGGCCTAACAGTCATCTGACTCTTAACTGACAATGCCGTGAATTACCTCATACATGCCAAGTCTCACGCATCTTGCGTGAGAATCACGCATCTTGCGTGAGAATCATGCATTTCGGGTCCGTCTCACGATCTCACGCAGAACACCCCATTTCTCACGCAAAATGAGAAAAAGTAGCATTATTATAGATTTTTTTACCATTTTGGAGTCTCAAAACCCTATATATCGACAGTTTTGTCGCGCATCATTTGCAAGTGCGATGTTTTCAAGCAGGCGATCGTTATATATATATGCAAGATAGCTTACTACGTGAAACGTGTGTAGCATGCGCGCGCGCCTCTTTTGTGTACAAATTACTACTGTGTGCGCGAAAATGTGGTAACGCGCGCCGCGTGCGCACCGCTTTCAAACACGATGTGAATGATCTCACGCAAACTTTTTTTTTTTAACTTGGCATGTCTGTTACCTTGCAATCATATTTTCATACTGGTATATCATTAACCCATATCAATAAAACATTTCCCACAATTCTGAATAAATCATATATCCTCCCTAAAGATTCAACAGCTTTTATCTTCATTTCACTCTCTTCAAATCTCTCTAAAAAAAAATTAAATCCATGACAATTTATCAATCAAAATTACAAAATTGCCCTTTGGAGCTTTTTCCTGTTGTTGCTAATTTAGAGGTTTCAATGATTCTCTCATTCAAACGTTTACGATTAAATACCGTTTAGTGTAACGCACAGTAAATTCAAATTTGCTATTGAATATTGCTCTTACTACTGATGTAACATGTCATTCATAGTAATCAATAGTATTCAAATATAATGTCAAAGCGTCACACCTGACATTCACCAGTAACATTGGTATTAAAAAAAAAAAAATCAATAAAAAATGCACTTTTATGACAAATTTCCTGCAGACAGTAATAACGCATTAAACCCATTCCTGGCTCTCAGCAAAAAAACAAAAACAAGTCCAAGGGAAGCCAAATTTGCTCCATTGACAACTGTTCTTTGTTTTATTTCATCTAAGAGTATTTTCAATGTCCAGTTTCAAATTTATACGCCAACATGAATCATGATACAAAACGCAATTACAAAACACTGATATAAAGAGAAACAAAGTGTGTGTTCATTGTCCCCCATCCCCGGTCGTAAAAGTAAACGTGTTTCAAATCTCGATTCGGGGGAAAATTTAAACGCCGAAAAAGATATGTTTTGAAACACAATCAGCTTCAATCGCGATTGCAACGAAATGCGACACTGAACAGGATTGAGTTTTCAAACGTGTTTAAATGTGCTCTCGCAATGGAAGCTTCCGGTGCAAGTGAAAAAAGAAGAAGATGTTTGTTTTTTGAGAGCGGGGAATTTAAAGACGATGGAAATATAATCAGCTTTAAATTTTTGACACTGAACGGTGCACTGCTCATCACGTTTGTGTGTGTGTTTTGTAATTGCGTTTTGTATCACGATTCATGTTGGCGTATAAATTTGAAACTGGACATTGAACACACCCTAAGATGTAGGATTAGGTTTTCATGTTTGGTTTACAGTAGAGTATACAGTGTGTTTCAGAAAAAAGGTAATCCATTTTTAGAGGGTCCATATTCCAAGCTCATTTGTTTTTGCTGTTCATATGTTACATATAATTAAAAATGAAGTCTCCACCTTTCAATGGTACCTTTCTTGAATCATAAATGTAAAGCATAACTGAGTCAATTGCAAATAAAAATGACGGTACAGAATCAATTTTTTCCAAGTTTTAAGGCAATGAAAGAAGACGAGTGGATCCTTTCAAAGGAGGCACACATCATCGCACGCAATCCTATTCAATGCTCTGGGAAGCAGGGTAAGCATTCACTCAGTCTTCTTTCATTTCCTTAAAACTTGGAAAAAATTGATTCCATACCGTCATTTTCATTTGCAATTTACTCAGTTATGCTTTACATTTATGATTCAAGAAAGGTACCATTGGAAAGGTGGAAAGTTCATTTTCAATTATATGTAACATATGAATAGCAATAACAAATGAGCTTGGAACATGGGCCCTCTAAAAATGGATTACCTTTTTTCTGAAACGCACTGTAGTGTACAGTCAGGGTTGAAGTTATTCATAAGATACGTGTGTGGAATTTACAGCAGAGCAAACGTACAGGAACTGTATTCAACACCACAAAGACAGCTGCTTGTCTGTCATGTTGTACTTTGCAAAAAGGTAAATGAGACAATATTGCATACAAATTTAATGAGGTGTCCTTTGAAATATATCAGGCGTATGTCTAACAGATTTCTTCCTATAATACATCAAAGAGAAATTCAACACATTGCTCAGTCGACCACAACCCTAAAAATGATATGTGTATCGCTAAAATATCCCTAATTCTTACTTTTCCTTCATAAATTGTAGCAAAACATTTCCTGAAAAGATTGGAGTACATATGTAGTACATTGTATAACTGGTAAACATCATCTTGAAAAGGTGAAATGATTTTATAAATGTCTCTGAGAAATGGTATGTCAAAACAGCCTGAGGACTTTATTAGTCAACATGATTTGTAAACATGTTTTAACAGCTTGTATGAATCCGCTTTATACCAAGTATAATCTAGCATTATACATAATCTGCAACAGCAAAAGCACTTTAAAAGAACTAACTGGTCAATATGTGTGTGCATCCACAGGTGATACATCTTTTTATAAACTTTGAGAATTAAATAATGCTTTAACTTCAAAAAGTATTCATTATACCTTCAATATTTATAATCTGAAAGTAGATCAACATTAAACACACAATAGGGCAGATTTGGAACTACTCACACAAAAAGTGCATGAATATAAGTAGTGTACCACACACTTAAACACTGAACTTAACATACAAATCATCTGCAAACATGCAACAAGACCATTACACCAATGTTCAAGAATACATACATGTAAGAGTAAACAAACTGAATTCATATGAGATAAATGTACCTGATTCCCAAGTATTTGATTATTTCATCATAATCACATGATCTTTTTATTTATACCAATATTTAGACAGTGTATAAAAAAATTGTTTCATGATAGTTACATCCACTATATCACAGTGCATTCAACAAACATTGCTAAAAAGGGCAATTCCATGGTAACTGACTTTACAAAAACACAACAATTTCTATATTGTTCGTACTGCAATTACATAAATAAGAATGCACAGGTTTTCAAATTAATACAGCTAAATAAGTTAAAGGTAGGGGGGAAATCATGAAAAAAATATTTCACCCAGTCTGCATTTGCTATTAAACGGTAAGCAAAAACGTGTCGGTAACTGACGTTACAAACAAATGTAACGTCAGTTACCGATGCATTTTTGCTTGCCGTTTCATATGAAGTGGAGTTTGGGTGGAATGTTTTTGCACAATTCCTTCTCTATCAGCAACTTATAAAGCTGTATTAATTTGAAAATCAATGTATTCTTATTTATGTAACTACAGTAAAAAACAATTCAGATATGGTTGTGTTTTTGTAACGTCAGTTACCGTGGAATTGCCCCTTTGGATTTTTTTTTCCTTCAATATTTGAGCCTGCATGTAGTGCAAAAACAATATTTCCATAAGATCTGTGGAACACATGATACTTCTCTGTCCATTTAAATCTTCAAAAATTGTACATGTGCTGCAACATATTTGAGCTATTTGGCACAAAACTGCAAGGCATTGTACAATATCATTTTTAATGTATAAACAATAACATAGGATATTAATTTATGTAGCACCAATAAAAAAAATTTAAAAAAGAAAAGCTTGATATTGATATTGAACACAATAAAATACATTTATTGTCCTCATCGGTTAACAACAGTTTAAAGCCATCTTTTAAGTTAAAAAAATGGTTCCATGAAATATATTCTCAATAAACCAAGCTTTGCATGTAGCTAACAAGTAAAACAAAGGAAGTGCTTGGCACCTCGGGTCAGCTGAATATAGTTGTTAAAAGTGACTTGATTTTTTATAATCTTGCATTTTTTGTTTATATTCAAATTTAAAGTGGCCTCTTCCCCAAGTTTTTAACAAACTTCTGAATGGTTAAATATATATATTTAGAACATATGAAATGTCTATCATCATAACTTACTTCACAATAGAACAAAAAAAAATGTATTACTAGTATTCTCCTTATGATATCAGTTGGCACAATTAAAGCATGCTATTTCTTTATCATTTGTTTCTTATCACAACTGCTGAAAGCTTGCATAGTATTGCATAACATCAAATGATACCAAACAAAGAAAGCATTGCAGCAGCCATTATTCTTATAAAGCACTTTATCCGAAGGAAGGGGCATCAATCAATAATTGCTCTTAATATTGTGAAAGATGAAGTAACATGTCCTAGATTTTTCCTTTTAATTTCCAATATCAGTAATTGCTTTTAATGGTATCATTCATTCAAGACAATGTTTGTTGTTGTGATTAAGGCAACCAGTCTGAGTCGACCTTCAATTAGTTGACCATCAAACAGTCGACCTTCAAAAGCTAACCTTCAAAAGTTGAATAATCACCTATGGTTGAAGCAATTATTAAGTTCAACTTACACAAGACATGTGTTATTCACCTCTCGTAAGTCAAATTTCTCCTATCCCGTTATTAACCAGTCCTAGATTTTTTTTGCGTAACGTATAAGAGGCAAACCGGATCATTTAGATTCTTTACTGGCTTCATCTTCGTCGATGCCGAATTGATTCGGATCCTCAGGGCTCTGTAGTTTTCTACCCAGATAGTTGATCTGTTGAGCCAGCTTCTCTGGGACGGCATTTGGTGCCTTGGAAACCCACTGACGGAGTACTGGGCCAGCCACATCCTGGTTGCTAGGCGACAGGTCGTAGATTGATTGTGCAGTGTAGAGTTGCATAGGCCATGGAACTGCGATAAAAACGTTTGTCAATAACATAATGAGAGACTTTTTTCTTTTTTTTTGTAAAATAAAAGATAAGACAGTCATGAATTTGTTTGGTTGTTTTTAAAATGATCGATACTGCCTCACCAGAGATGCCAACAAGGTCCTCAGGAGATAAATTATAATAAATAATTTTTTTATTATACAAAAATTTGTAAGATTTGATGTTCTTTTGAGTATAGAGATGTTAATTTTTCACCAATACAAATTATGTATTTATTTGTCAGATTCTGTTCATTTTCAGTTTCTTTGATTTTTCTGTTATCATACTATTCAACCGATTCCACGACATTTGCTTCAGTGACAATTGCTCCACTCTCTTCTTCTCAGTCCTTTCTCTCATTGTTCTGTTTGATTGTATCTGTTTACATTTGAAAGATTGTAATTTATTTTTACGTTTCTTTAGGCCACCACACACCTCTGCGACTTGATTGTGTAATAAAACGTCATAACATTGATGTGGGTATTTAGAAATAGAACATCATACTGTGCAGACTTCTAAATCATCGCAGGAATACTTATATGTTCAAATCAGTGACTATGTAACCTCTTATTAAAATAATAGCGAATTCAATATCTAATCATAATGACGTCATAGCAATTTGCCCTTTACTCCTAAATAAAGGCTTGCAATTTTCCGAAATTTGATATCAGTATTCTTACAGTTAATTTGAACCTCTAATGATAAGATTCTATTCATTCATACTTTCGGAAAATAAGCAAAATGCGATTTGTTCCAAAATCGGTTCGTAGGCCAGTCGTAAGGCGTGTGGTGGCCTTTAGAATCTGAATCAAATCCTACCCGTTAAATAGTGAACAAAGGCAATCCCAATCAGGCAAAAGAGTAGCAAGATCAGTTTGGGAACAGGGGTTGGGCAGAAGAGAGGCATTGTAGAAGGTGACTCATGGTCTCCTCCTCTCCGCATTCGCATAATGGCCTTCCTTCAGTGTTCATGCCCCAAAGATTCAACTTCAATCCTCGACTTAACACTGTATCCAAACCTAAACCTAACATAAAACCCTATTGCAACCCTAACTGTAACCCTACATCTTAGATGCTGTAAACCCAAGAGCAATTGTTCATGGAGTTAATGTTGTGTCACCATGCAACCTCTAACTAGGGTCAAATTTCCCTAAAAGGGATGCAGTAACATTGAATGATATTCAAATCACATTTTATTCGATTTAGCTTATTTTGCCAACATAATTATAAACTCTTAGGTCAGTCTGGTATCTCTTCAAAATTGCAAGCTAATTGCTTGCTTTACCTTCGAGATATCAATGATTTCATACTCAAATTTTATAAACCAACACCGGATGGTTTACAAAACCATGTGCCTTTTACACATGACACAACATACACCCATTTCCTGTTTTATAGCCCCCGTCCCTAGCGGCCTAGTGAGCTGGCAGCAGAGGGTACTGGTGTTCGGCTGTATGCTTGGCATTGTTTGTTACACTGTTAAAGGTAGTAAATGACTTCCATTTGATCTGAAACTTTCAGTGGTTTGTTTTTACTGTGGAAACATTATAATTTTATTAATCTTGATCTAATTGCTCTTGTTTTAGAAAGTTACTCATTCCCTTTAATCTTCTCTTCTTAAAATGAAAGACCAACTTACTGCTTTGTGATGGCTGCTGTAGCACTGCAATCAGCATCTTCATGAGCTGTTCAACAGACTGAACATTTATCACAAGACCGATCTGTCCAATGTTACCTGCAAAAAAAATATAATGGAACAATTTAAAGTGACGCAATTTGTGAACCAAACGAACATAAAATACAACATTGGCAAATTGAAAATCATTTCTTCACTTGAAAAAGAGCCTACCAATTTGTATCCAAAATATCACTTAAACTGCTATTAAAATTCACAAGGACACTTTACCCTTTAAACCCTGAATTATTTGAACCGTTTCATGAAATGCACAATATACAAATTTCATATGATTGAGACCGGAATGGCATTATTACATAGCAATGACATGGATAACGATCTATGAATAGCAATAGCGCCATCTTTTGGTGGAAGACTTGCAAAAGTTTTAGACCTCATTAAAAAAAAAATCCTCACATGTTTTAAAGGCCCATGAACAGTGGAGTTTCAGGATATTTTACTTTTGCTTGTTGACAACAAAAGGGGCCTTTAGGATTGAAAGGGTTACATATTCCTGAAATCAATTCATATGATAAAATAAGGTTCAGGTATTTTTGCATATTTTTATTCCTTTTCGTGTCACATTTTCTCTTTTAATTTTGTGATATGACAAATACCTATTTGGCAAGAATACTGAAAATGACACCAAACATATGATCCAAGAAATAATAATAATAATAGTTACATTTATATAGCGCTTAATACATATATCCACCTTGGTGTTTCTAAGCGCTTATAGTGTTAACTAATTATTACCCGGCTTAGCTAGGCTACCCCGAAAGGTGCTCACAGCATTCAAGGAATTGCTTCCTACCGGTACCCATTCACCTCACTTGGGTCAAGTACGGCAAATTTGCAGGTTGACACCTTGCCGAAGGATGCTAGTGGTATGGACGGGATTCGAACAGCGTACCTTGTGATCGTAAGTCCGCTGACTTATCCACTCGACCACACCACTCCCAAAAGAAATAGCTGTTTTTCAAGTCTCTATCGCCACAAGCAAGAAAAATTAATTTATAGATATTCTATTTTAAATTTGTACAATGGTAAAAAAAATTCTATGTTGACAAAGACACATAAAAAAGTCATTAAATTCAAACATGCCATTGGCTGATGCAAACTAAGCTTGTACCCCACTGAAAGTCATTCAAAATTATATAAACTACAAACATACCTATGACTTTCATTACAGCACAGGCTGTAGCCAATGAGGTACATGATCCTCCTGCTAGACTTCCAGGACCAGAAGTTCCATCGTCTTTCTTCTCAGCAGTGCTCTTGCTTAGACTCTTGCTCCAGTCTTTTAACACAGGCCAGAGTTGTTCAATGATGAGCTTGTTATTAGTCCACTCCCAGCCTTGAGAAGAGGCTAGCAACTCGACAGCCTTGATTGTTTCAAAGCACTTCTTCCCCAGTGTAAGTTGTCTTTTATCTGAGTTTCAAGAAAGATATCATTAGTAAATAATCTCACCAATGATTTGAGAACAAGTAGAGAAGGATTCAAATATTGTTTGTTGTATACTCTATCTTCCTTTCACTATAATTATCATAAAGAGGAAGACTAGCACTGTAGATCTTCTTATATTACCCCTATCAAGCACTGGAATCTACCAAATGGAATATGGCTATCAACTAATAAGCAGGGAAAGAAAGATACCCATTCCATTTTGTTATATCCAATACCGACCAAGATGTAAATTTTCTACGCTAAATTTTAATAAAATCTATCCTAGTTCTCCTTTCAGAAATTGAAGCAGGTATCAAATTTTAAGCATTTCATTTCATTTGTGACTGGGTTAAATTATGACAAAGAAGATCATTAACTTACCTCCTTGAAATGTTGATATGTTGGGATCCTTGAGCAAGGCAATCAACCACTGGGCATGAGAATCTCCCATGGACACTGAGGCACAAGGTTGCCAATTGCACAGATGGGCAAGGCACTTGGAAATCTAGTGAAAACAAGAGTATGATTTTGAAGGCCTGCTTGAAATGTTTAAAATTGCAAAACAAATTCTACGGCAGTTGATATCTAACTCTTACTAATTCCTAACTTAAACCCAGTTTTGTCTTTCTTTTCCTAAATAGTTAAAGCATTGTTATATTCTCAAACTTTGTTTTCCAGTTCCAAGCAGAATTGATGCTAAATATCCATTATTATGATTGATAATACTAACATTGACACCAACCCCAGAAAGAACAAGAATCACAAAACCATCAACACTCCTCTTATATCAATAGAGCCTATTGGTCTAGTGGTCTCACCACTGGACTGTCAATGCAAAGACCGTGGGTTCGATTCCCGCACCGACACTTACAGTGTATGTCCCTTGAGCAAGGCATTTTATCTACATGCTTGACCCCACCCGAGGTGATAAAAATGGGTACCCGGTAGGATTGCAAATGCTATGTGGTTCGGTTTAGCATGTGTGCGTCTAACAGGCGACCGGCTGGAATGCTCCCCAGGGAGTGGAGATTGTGCACTGTAAAGTGCTGGATCGGAAAATGAATCCAATGACCGGGGTAATAATAATAATGTAAGCGCTTTGGTCTTAACAGGTAACGCGCTTTATAAGAAACCGGTATTATTATTATTATTATTACCAACAATATCAAAGATGCCTCCACCACAATAACATGACTACAGTCCAGTCCTGTTCTAATGAGATGCTTGGGACAAAACCACTTTATACTTGGTTATAATATAAATAGTGGACACTCTAGAATACAATACAGTGCGTCCCAAAAAGAACTATACACTTTTGAAGTGACTACCAAATAAACAAATATATGGTTCGTGGAAAAAAATTTAGATATATATGAAGCTCATATCCTTAACTATCATTATGACACAAAAAATTCCGAAAATAACCCATTCTTCAGTGAACAATGCCCACTTTTGTGTAGGACACAAAAATAAGCCTGCGCAGGAATTCGGTATTCATTTATCACCTTTGTATGGCACACCGAGAGGGATTCAAGCAATAATGGAATAAATCAGCCAACAAAGACAAAAAAATAAACTCAATTCAAAGCAAAAATCAATAATATGAAAACAAAACGGTGAAAACAAATTGTGTATACAATGTACATATAATTTTGATTGTTTATTTCTGACTTTTGGTATATCTTTAACTCTGTTAGCTAAGTCATTCCATTATTCTTTGATTCCCTTCTGGCGTGCCATACAAGATGATAAATGAATACCAAATTCCTGCACAGGCTGTTTTTTGTGTCCTTCACAGAAGTGGGAATTGCTCACTGAAAAATGCATTATTTTTTTAATTTTTTGTGTCATAATGATAGTTGAGGATATGAGCTTTATATACATCTAAACCTTTTGCCCAAGAATCATATATGTGATACGTCTTGTCGAAATGAGAGAGAAGTCGCAGATCAAAGATCCGAGTAAATCGACAAACTAATAAAACCGTCAAAATTTGAGAGATTTTTTTTTTTGATTTTCTGGTTTCTACCATGCTTCATCTTTGCTCTGTTAAAAAAATGAGTGAAAATGATAACGGGAAGTGGTAAAAAGCAGTTTTTCGGGAGTGTTTTTTTCGGTCATAATTTTTTTCCCCGGACATACAAGCGCACGTCCACGCTCATTTCCCTCTCCGTTTAGCTCTGCCTTAGCAACGCATGGCTTTGTTTATGGGACGTTCACGGTCATGTGATGTTGATTTCAACGGCTCTTTTGTTTCGTTTTTGTGAGCGAATAGCGAACTAAACTCTCTTTGACTGCACTCAGAAATTTGTCGTGCGATGTCACAACCTGCTGTGAATAAAGCTTGTTTCGTTTCATCCGGGATAGCGAGCACGCAAACGAATGTCAATATCTAACAATCGGGTGGGGGAGAGGGGGGGGGGGTTATGTGGGGAAAGCTACTTATTGCTTGACTTAGCTATCTGGATCCAAATGAATGTTAATTTCAGCATTTTATTTTAGGGGCCGCGATATCTGTTGTCCTGATGGGAAATTAAACCTCCTATAAACAAATTTGGTTCCACTTTATTTTCTTATTTCTCTACTCTTTTCACTTCGATTTCATTTGAAACTCTATTAATTGGAATTACACGGGAGTGATGTATTGAGTATGATGTCGAAAGAGAATAGTAAGAAATGTGAATATGAAAGTAAAAGATTATAATGATAACAAGGAAAGTGAGCTTTTAAAAAGACAGTGAACGGGCATGTATGGAGGTCAATATACAGAAATACTGTAAAGGTGCAAAAAATGTCTGAGACAAAAGATCTATTAATAAAGGATTAAAAGTTTAAATTACATTGAGGGGTCAAACTCGAGAAAAAGCTTTCAAAACATAAAGTGTTCCATGAGTCGCGGAGACGTCTCCGCAAAAAGAATAGAGTTTTGTTTCCGCGAAGAATAAATAGTATTAGAGACGTCTCCTGATTACGGAGACGGATTTCTCTTCATAAATGTCGCTGAGGCGTCTCGGAGACGTCTCTAATACTATTTATCCGTCGCGGAGACGAAATTTGTTTTCTGTCGCGGAGACGTCTCCGCGAAGTGAGATAGCCAGGCCCGTACTAGGATTTTTACGGGGGGTTCGACATCTGAAAAAGTGGACCTTTTTCAAGGATTTTTTTTTCGAGCGCGAAGAGCGCGAGCAAAAAATTTTGAGTTAAACTTTGAGTATATATGCATTATCATGATTATAGACTATTTAGGAGCTAAAAACTGGGGTTAATTGTGCATTTTAGTCCCTACTTATAGTATCCCGCGAGCGCGAAGCGCGAGCTGAAATTTTAAGAATCTAATGGCTTTTCTTTTTTATTGTTCATTGAGTAATGAATATATAGGAATCGAGCGCGAAGCGCGAGCTCAAAATTTTGAAAACAATTGGAGTTAATTGTGCAATATGAGCCTATTTAGTATCCGCGAGCTGAAAGTTTTGAGCTAAAAATTGTGCTTATAGACTTTTTCTAGGATCATATTGAAGATACATTATAATCTTGGCTCATTAATAATCTTTGCTATGAATATTTTGTGGGCTGCAAGCACTACGCCTCCCCAATCTAGCCCAAACACAATGCAACATTCATTTGTACAAGGTTTTTTCTCCACAGAGAGCACTGGGTCCAACCCTTTTTTTAATACTTATTGTTTGTTAATTTTACAGTTCGATGTCGCATAGTGACGAGCAGGAAAATTTGGGGTTTTAAAAGACATTATGAAGTAAGAAAGGAGCACTTTTTAGTATTGTACGTGATACTTTTTAAGAAATATTATTTTCCATGGGACTTTTAAAGAGTATGAAAGGCTTCTTTTTTAGTATAAAAAGGGACACTTTTTAGATTGGCATAAAAAATGGGGCACTATGCCCCTGCTCCCCCCCCCCCCCTCCCCCGGTTCCACTGCCTCTGTTAGCCCTAATATCCTCAAGCGCGAAGCGCGAGTAGAAAACTTTGAGCTCAAAATTGTAGTTTATTGTGCATTATAGACCCTATTTAGTATCCGCGAGCGCGAAGCGCGAGCCGAAAATTAGGGTTTTTAAGACATATGGAGTAACAAGGGGCCCTTTTTTAGTATTAAAAGTGCCCCTTTTTTAAACATAAATTGTCCACGGACTTTTCAAAACTCTGAAAGGCTTCTTTTTAGTATAAAGATGACACTTTTTTTAGCCTCGAAAAGGGACACTTTTTTGTACAGAATAAGGCACTTTATAGGGTGGATGAAAAAGTTGGGGTCACTGTGCCCCTGCCGCGCCCAACCCGCGTTCCACCATCTGCCACTAAGCCTTATTTCTGTTTTTACCATTTCCTAACATTGAAGATAAAATACAAAAATAGAACACAAATGCAAACGAAAACATTCCTGCGAAATGGTTTAAGTGTAATTCCTGCGTAATTTGTTCTGAAAAACGTGATTATCATCCCCAAAATAAAAAGTTGCGAGCTCGAAGCGCAAGCGAAGGATTTACATGTAGGGGGACTGAAAGCAAAGTGTTTTAATCTTCCTTTCTTGTATTTCTATTCAAGTATCTGCTGCATTTCTGCCAAAAAGTGGGAGTTTTAATTTTTTTTTTTTTTTTTTTTGGTCAAGCGGACCCTGCTCGCCTGCGGGGGGGTTCGTTCGAACCCCCCGAACCCCCCCTGGTTACGGCCTGGATAGCACCCATAGCTACTAGCAAATTTCTGCAGTTTATTTTACAAATTAACGTGTTTAAGAAAGTACCGTTTTACTAAACCACGACAACAAAATACGATTTACTCTTAAAATAATTCATTATTAAAATTATTAATATCTTCTTATTACTGGTAACAAGTTTGATCATAAAAGACGAGATCGAGCAATTCATTTACGTTTTTATTTTCATTGTCTTAAGCATACCTAGCCACTCATTAAACGTGATCAGAGAAATTCTAATACATTCGTGAGGCGCAAATAATTTATTAAAACATTTTGGAGGCTATCTCTATCATATACTTATTCAAAGAATATAAACAAATGCATAAGCCCCTGTACAAGAATAATTAGTCTATAGACCATTATTATGTTCAAAATTTCCACAGAGTTCAGATCAAAATATGCTCGCTTTATTATGAGTAAGAGATACGCGATTGACATTCAAAGAACGCACGCAAACATCGGAATAAACCCCCAAAGGTTTTAAAATAGTTTTGTTTCTAACTAATTTAGCGCGCCGGATTGGTAAACACTTTTCTTAAAAGAGCGGCATTTTCTTAAACAATTAGAAAGAGCATGACGTTTTATTTATTTGACGAAGATAATAAACAACTAACCAAATTCAGCTTCTTTTTTTGGAGAAGATTGAATGTTATTTAGACAACATCGCCGTTGTTTCCGCTTGCTGCGCTTGCCTCGATCATGCGTGAGGACGAGTATTGTTCTCTGTATACCTGAATGCAGCCTCCTCATTGTCAATCGTTTCACCTTGTCAGAATGGTTGCTAGGGCATTTCGGTGAGTACAACGGTGACAAAATGTTTTTATTTTTCTGGCGCGGAGTCAAACGGAGTCAAACTTCGCAGACGTTTTTCTCTTGATTTTGATTTCCAAGAGCACATTCTCCTCGCGTTCAGAGGCTAATATCTCCACTTCTATTTACTTTTACAGTCGGTTATATATCAAATTCAAGGCAATGATCAGGCGATACATCGATATCAAATAAAATGGATTTCAAAAATCGCGACTAGTCTCTCATTTCGACGTGACGCATCACATATTATTAATTTGGTAGCCTTGTCAAAAGTGTATAGTTCTTTTTGGGACGCACTGTATACTGGATTATATGTACGACACACACTAAATTATCCTAAGTGCATGTTTGTTTCACCAACGCCGCAGGCCGAGGTGAAATAGATTTGCACGAAGGATAGTTTAGTAAGTGGAGTTCATATAGTCCAGTAATATTGTATGATGGAACGTTCACTATTTATTATAGTAAATAGACCCCTCGATCTCTGACATTGTTTAATCTGGTTTGATCTTTGCCCAATTTTTTGTGCTAATTAAGCTATTGTGACGTACATTGTTACTCCGCGTATCCATTGTTATGAGCTTTTGTGCGCACCATTTTATTGCTATTACGCGCGGCGCAATATGGCAAACGATAGAATCGATACTCTCTCCATTCATTTAACATGGGCTTTACCCTACAAAAACTGAAAGTTATATTGTACATATGTACAATATAACAAATTGAAGGTAGGTCACGTAGTACTGATCTATCCAATGACGATGCGTATTTGTCTACCACTATTTACTATAATGAAATATTGTTATACTGGACACAATGCCCCATATTCTGAACCCAAGACTGAGTTTGTATAAGTTGCAAGTTCATGCAAAGCTATTGATCCTTTTGTCTGTTGCATCAGTCAACATCAGACAAAAGGAACGCAATAGCTTCACACAAACTTGCAACTGGTTAATACTCAATCTGCGCTCTAGAATAAGAGCCATTGACACATTTATACACTTGAAATTGGCAAGGTGAAAATCGCCTTCTTCTAACTAAATCTTGTTATATCCATGCTCGTTATAGCAGAAGTAGACTGTAATAAGAGTCACACATCATCTCTTCCACCATCAATTATGCCATCTAATCATTTCATTATTTTTACCTTCATTGCACTTTCTCTCTTGAAGGAATCTGTGTCCTCCATGTCTGTCTGAAGCTGATGCATGACCACAAGTTCCATGGTAGACATCATCGGTTGGACACCACCATCCTGAAGGAAAAGAAGAAAAGTTAGATGCATAATAACAACACTCCATCCAACAGAAAGGACGAAAATGTTAGTCCCTAGTACATGTATAGGACAGCCACAAAATGTACATGTTAAAGCCAATACACTATTAAAAAAAGAGAAGGGTGTTTCATTCAGTGCATATTGCACCTAGCCTGCAAGAATCTTCAGATTTGAAGGAGGCAGTTAAATTCAAGGAAGAAATAGAACTTAGGAGAAGTTCTAGGTATAGTTGAAAAGATGTAATCTTCTATTTTTGACATTTTAATAATTAAGATAATTAAATGTGATTATTTTAACAAGTACGTATCAGCCTTCAGGTTTCAAACATGTTCATGATGGCTTGTAATTTTATCAATATCATTATCTTTATTTAGATAACGCTTAGCAACAATGTAAATGTGATCATCACAACCATCTTCCTCCTTATAATATAATGCTTATCATCCTCAGTACCATCACCAACATCATCATCATCATTATCACCATCAGCATCATCATAATCACCACTACCATCATCACCACCATCATCACCACCAACATCATCATCATTAACAACACCACCACCTTCATCATCACCATCCTCATCCTCATCATCACCACCACCACCATCATCACCACCAACATCATCATCATCATCAACAACACCATCACCATCCCCCTCATCATCCGCATCCCCCTCATCATCCGCATCCCCCTCATCATCCTCATCATCATCACCACCATAATCATCACATCATCACAACCTATCATCACCACCAACATCATCACATCATCATCATAATCATCTTCACCACCATCCACCATCATCATCACCACCACCACCACCACCACCACCACCACATCACCATCACCACCATCACATGACCACCATCACCATCACCATCATCATCATCATCATCATCTATCATCATCATCATCACCACCACCACCACCATCACCACCACCACCATCATCAACACCCATCATTCATCAACCACCCCACATCACTATCACCATCACCATCACCAACCCCCTCATCATCATCACCACCATATTCATCACCATCATCACCAACCTATCAATCACCACCAACATCATCATATCATCATCATAATCATCTTCACCTACATCACCATCATCATCATCATCATCATCATCATCATCACCACCACCACCCACCACCACCACCACCACCACCAACCACCACCACCACCCACCATTCATCAACACCACCATCATCACCACCCCATCATCACTATCACCATCACCATCACCACCCCTCCTCATCATCATCATCATCATCATTCATCATTCATCATAATCATCATTCATCCCAACATACCTTCTTCCTGAGAATGCTAGGCCACACAGCAGCCATGGCCAGTAGGAGATGATAGCCATTGGGCAGACCTTCTCTTATGATGTCATAACACAACAGCCTGACTCGAACCATCCAGTCTGGATGAGATAGCAAGAAACATACAATTATTATTGGCATGTGGCATTATTATCAAAACACAGGGATAAAGTACAAGGTAACATTAGGACAGCTCCCTATATTGCCTACACAGTCATTTTAAGACCCCCTCCACGTCAAAATCCATGAATGCCAAAATAGAAATATACAATTACATGTTAAACTTATACAATTATATACAAAAATGTTGAAGAATAATCTATTTTTGTTCAGATATTTATATAAAAAGAATAATCTATTTTTGTTGAGATATTTATATAAAAAGAATTGCAATCTTCAAAACTTAAAGTGCTAAACTCATAAAATCTGCAATGTTGATAACGTGACTAATTGGCAAATTTACAGAGATAAACTTCTGGGAATTATAAAACATAATAATAGAGAATAATTTAAGCATTCATTTGGTCTTTGAAAGCAGAATACATGGTTGATTCGGATACTGTGAGGAGGTTTACAGCTCCCCATGTGGTTAGTCCTGAAAAAGACGGTCAATATATAATCTCAAACTTCTTTAAAGTGATTGTTTAACTTCATTCCGGATCCTAAAAATAAATTACTCTTCAAACTAATTGTGTAATCATAATTCTAAACCTTTGGTCAGACAGGAATTGCCTGAGATTTTTAAGCCAATCCGTGGATCAATTGTTGAGATATTGATGAATGAATAACACCATTTCATAACCTATCAAGGGACACTCAAAATAGCAGTGCAGTCTATGGATGAAAAAATAATCTGGTATTTCTGGTCACTTGCATTTTTTACTTATTGTGAAGCATGTAATGAAGCTATGGAAATGAAATTTCAGGGTTTTATCTTGACACAATATGGAATGCAATGACAGCATGTAATGAAGCTATGGAAATGAAATTTCAGGGTTTTATCTTGACACAATATTGAATGCAATGACAGCATGTAATGAAGCTATGGAAATGAAATTTCAGGGTTTTATCTTGACACAATATGGAATGCAATGACAGCATGTAGGGCCCATGTAGCTGAAAACTTTGTAAACCTCCATAAAGTTACACATTCCCCAGGAACTTATCAACATCATTTTGATCGCAAGTCTCCAATTCTGACGATTTAAAGTCAAGATCCTGCTCTACATAATCCACACCGGCACTATTCTTATTTTATCTTGAAAAATCAAAATGGATGTCAGTAAATTAACTCACCAGTTTCTCTACAGATGGCAGCAAACAGTCGACTGAACGTCACGGTTTGATTCAGGTCTGTATTTCCCTGCCCAACTAACCTCTGACTAAGCTCAGTCAGCAAATAATGCATCACATTTTTCTGTGGAAGAGCAAAAATGAGGAAGTAAGATTTATAATGCCCCTTTTTTCTCTCATGATTTGAAAGCAATAATAATGTTTCTCAAGTAGATATACTTAGGCCTGTGTCTTTTTGTCTACCTAACATTCAGATAACAAAAAATGCATGACATTTTTCAAAAATGCTAATAGTTGAATTCATAATACCTTTTTTCTTATGATACAAAGCTTATCAATATTCACCCTTTTTGTCCATCATAATGCCATGTCAAGAAAAAAAAGAGCATGCTACATGTTGGTAAAATATGAACAAATCAATATAAAAAACCCAAATTAGGACCAACTATAGCAAATCTAGAAAATAATTTTTGGAAAATGTTTGTGAACTAATTTAAGTAAGTACATACATATCAACATTTACACCTCCCCCCCCCCAAAAAAAAAAAAAAAAAAAAAAAAATGTAGGTGAAATGGGGTTGGGTAAAGTGGTTTTTCATGGTAAAATTCACTGACCTTTATTGAATATCTCACAAAATGTCTCAAACTTGGTTGATATGTTCACTTGCATCCTTTTGTCACAGAAGGACACTATAACCATCTACCATACTTACTCTATTCTTTTGTTGGTCCATGCAATGATAATCTTTGAGATCTGCTCTTCGTGGGGCGAAATCACCGGCTGCATGGACGTGTTACGCATCACGCACATCACTTGGCATAGATTGCTGGGAAGATTCACGCTGTTCTCCTCAAGAACTGTACAAAGAAAGAAAGGGGGCAAGATATGAATGATAATAATAGAAAATATCATAGAAAGAATCTTTCAGAACATATTAGTTTTTTACATTGTTCGTTGTCTTATACAGGCATGATAAGTGGGCAAAAAAGAATATATCAAATATTCGCTCTTGCAAGGAAAAAGGCTATACACAATTATAATTATAATTCCCAACTATGTGTTAAAAAGTCATGAACGTATGATTCATGACGATCTGAGATCAAAAATAAAATGAAATCAGAAATCAAAATCAGAAATCACTCATAAAAATTTTCTACTCTGTTTCGACAGGTGCTCTCATCACCATCATCAGGCAGTAGAATGAGTCTGCATCAAATTTTTGGAAGGCTTCTGTTTGGCCCATGAGGGACGATTTGTCGCATGGTTCTTATTGGCTTTTAACATGTCGTCAAAACGTAGCAGAAAATTACTAGAAGCGAGTTCAGAATTACCGGTATGTGTTAAATAATTTACCAAGGAGAAATTGAATTTTTCAATGTAGGAGAAGGGATTTTAACATATACCTCTATGAACGCACTTGCCAATAGGGAAGACAGATTCTTCTTGGGGCTGTGGTCTCGGATCAGGCGTAGTACATCATGAAATAGATGAAGCTTCTTGATAGCCTTGATCTGGTCTGGCGTTATAGGATCAGACAAGCGATTGGTCTTGTTTGGTCTTATGAACGTAGTCTTGTTTTGGGTCTTGCTTGGGTCTTCATCCTGGACTCCTGTCCCAGCTTGGTCTTGGATTGCACTTGAATCTGAGAGTTACCTTGGTCTACATGCTCCATAGGCTTCTCTAAGTCCTGGATCTTATGATCAGGACCTGGTCTTAATTGGGATGCATTCAGTGCAGGGTCAGGACGGGCATCCACAGGTTGTGGGGACTTTGGAGCCTTTGATCGAGAAGCGCTGGAACAAACCCTGGAAAGACTTTGGTCCTTGGGACCTGGTCCTTGCCTTGAGTTTGGACTTGAATCTGGACTGATTGCTGGGCCACAACATGAACTGGCTGTGATAGGAGGCTCACTAGGAACCTTGAACTGAGGATTTTGCATTGCTGTCAGACTCCTTGGAAAAAAAAATAATAAAATAAAGCATATCACATCATAAGATACGGACACACATAATAAAGGAATTTAGGTGGATTTTATATGAAGATGAAATCAAGAACACAATAAACAAAAGACTGTATTCTCAGATTAACCATTTATCCATTTTTATTTCACCATTTTTATTTTCACACTGCTGGATGACTAAAAAATAGCTTATTTAAGGCGACAGGAACCACAAATATAATGGAGAAGATAGCGAAGTGGAAATATCTTATCAATGTCTGTATGAGTGTAATTGACCAGTAGTGAGAGTAGTATATTAAAAATCTGATATATATTTGGAAACCAAAACAACAATGGAGCACACTCACCGAAGTATCGACAGAAGGCCTCTTGGTCTGCTTCTTCTTTGCAATGTGCTTTATTCTTTCTGCTCTAATGTTCAAAGGCTATCTGACCCAGATGTTCCCGACAGTGCTCTTTGTTGGTTGCTTGGGTTTATCAGGAACTAACAGCTTTTCTTGCATCAGACACTTGTTTCCTTTAGTAAGTTCCTCTCTTGTTCACCTCGCTGTTAGGCATAAGAGCTGCCTTCTCACATGAAGGTGCCTCAGTGGTGTTCCCTGATAACTCAGTCTTGTTGGGATGCACACAGAGGAAGTTCTGTTTTCATCTCGATAGGGGAATGACTCGACTGAAAGCCGTTGCCTCTTCGTGTCCATCGGCTCTACGGAGGTATTCCGTTAAAGCCACTTTGCATCTTATTTTGTACGGGTGGCTGCACTGCATCCTTCTTTCCCTGCTGTTTCGCCTACACTATTCGTATCGATTTGGCGCAAGTCTGTATCTTCAGTTCCTTTTATCAAATGTTGATTTGCGTTTTGCTCTTGAGTTGAAATGTGAGTTTGCTTGATAGTTTCATGATCTAGGCTAGATCTTTGGGCAGGAATTGGAGCAAGATTGATACTGGTGATAGCACGAGCTCCAGTCCTCTCTGAATGGGACGATGGATTGTTTTGGCTTACATGTACGTCCCTGGCTTCCTACCTGGTTTCTTCTGCACTGGATCTTCTGGCGATCAGTTTCTTCTGTAAAAGCTGCTTCGGTGATCTCCTGTGTTATCATACCCTGTCCAGGACAGCATTCAGGCTTTCTAATGGCAGTGGGTTTTGTCCTGGTTATATAGCTTGGACTACTATGCTGAGTCTTACAGTGATGGCATCTGAAGGGGCTACAGAATGGAAGATCCTAGGAGAAGGCAGTTGCGGACTCTTTCCTGGAGATATGGTCTGGATCGTCTGGATCGCCTGAACACCCAGGACTGGAGGTTGGACATCAACAATAGGTGATACCTCAGGTGGGTGCTGAATGTCATCTATTGGTGATATGGCAGGTGGAACCGACATTTCAGGTATGGGAGAGACAGCGAAGGGAACGGGTGTTGGGAACAGAGGAGATATCATCCTAGGTTGTGCTTGCGCCTCTGGAATCTCTTCTGACATCATCTCCTCTATGTCCTCTTTCTCTCGCATCAACAGCATCTTCTTCGTCCGGAGGGACACGTGGTGGACTCGGTGGCAAAGGAGACAGCATTCTCGGGATATTCGTGCAAGTCAAAGAAGAATGCAGGCAAGATCGGGGACACCCTTTCCACAGGTCTTTCAGGAGACATGGGAGATATCGGCCGGGTGAAAGTGAATCCTTGAAAGGGTTCCTGGATTGGGTGAAACAGGGCTGTCTCTTTCAGATGAAGGTAATGAGGCAGAGGATGGGTGTCTTTCCCCGCTGTTCAGGAAACAATATCGGAGGCTGTATTTCTGACAGCTTCTTCATTTGCAACTTGCCCTGATGATTCTAAACCTCTGCTAGTGCTTGGTCTATCAAAAGGTAAAATATTTCTAGACTCTCTGCTTACATCGACAAAGGTGCATCACCCCTCTGCATCAACAGCCACCCTTCAAAACATGATGAACTCTCTCCTTTCTCTTCAATTGTGTCAACAGCAGAAATTTTTATTCTTTTTGCTGTTCCTCGTAGAATTTTTCTCTTCTTAGTGTCCTTTGCAGCACCAGGAATTGTCTTACTGCTTCCTGCAGTAAGACTTGCTTGTTCTTTATGCTCCATGCTTTCGCAGCTTCGATACAAGGCATATGGTAATACATGCAACAAATTCTTCAGTCTCAGACCGCATTAAGACTTTCTCATTTCGTACGGATGAATCTTCATCCCCTTCCTTGAAAGAATGTTCAGTTTCCTCTGTTCTAAGTTTCCACAGATCCGGTGCTTGTTGATTTTAAGCTTTTAACTGCTTCTCTCCTCTTCAGAGCTTTGGGAGTCACTACGAGATCTTTTCTGAGATAATCTCCTTGGTTGACTTTCGGTGGGTTTGGATTGTTCTCCTAAAGTTAAATCAAGTAATGACACAATCTTTCTGCTCTGAACTGTGCTTCCTGCGGAAGGCAGAAAGAGGTTCAGACAAAGCAAGGTTAGCGGGATGCTGACCTCGTTAGACGAGCTGGTGAAGACAAGTTTCGTAGAAGAGTCCTTTCTTGAGATGATATGTCTCCCACACATCAACTCGGATTGAATTGGGCGAACTGTTATCTTTCTTTGGCAGATATTTTGGAGATTGGCTTCTTATCCTTAACAAGACCTCTGCCAGGCTTCCTCTGAAAATTGCGAAAGGCCATCTCCATTGGAATCTTTCTTCTTGGAGATCTTATCTTAGACTTCCTTGTAACCGGTGGAGCTACTCAAGGATCTTAATAGCTTCTTACTAAATTGTCTAGTCACCCTCTTTCCAGGAGGTAACTTTTCAGAGTTGTCTATTGATTGTTCACCATTATCAGATATCCTCTCCCTATCAGTTGTGGCTACTTCACTTTGTATTTCATCCACACTTGAAGAGTCTTCAGTTTTGGAAGCATTCCTTCCAGTGGGATCTTCAACTGCCTTGCTACACTCTTTGACAAAAGTCTCTTTCTTCAAGTGAGGCCTGTCTTTTGATATCGTTCTGTCGATGTGCCAACCTCCTTGATGACCTTCTTGTAAGGGCAGTCGATCTGCCTCACTATCTGATGCAAGTTTATTGGATTTAATGGATTCATCTGAAGACCTTTTTCCATCTACGCCTTCAGACTTCCTTGACTGAAGACGTTTATCTATAGAAAGTACATTATTACCCCGAGTTAGATCTGTTCCTTGTTTGTGATCATCTTCGCTTTCACTACTATCACTCAGAGCACTTGATTTTCTCAGGGTTTGCCTTTTTAGATTCAGCCTCTTCTTTCTTCCAATGATGCTTCCTGTTTCACTCCCATCGCTAGCAGGACTATCCGCAGGGTTGTACAAAGAATGCTTTGATTCCTCATCACTGGACAATGCCAGGTCACGACCCATGGGCAAGACCTTAGATTTCTCTGGAGACGATAAACTCTGTCCACTACCAACATGTTCTTTGGTCTTTGAGCGGGTCCGTACAGTCGGAACCCCATTTTGTTCCTTTCTCCTCTTTCCTCCAACATCATCTTTTCTCTCTGCTTCATCATCAGAGGAAGATAGAGTTTGGACCCTTCCCTGTAGTCTCTTTGAGAGGTCTTCGCTGTGGTCTTTCTCAGTGCTGCTATGCTTCTCTTCTGATGCATCCTTGACCTTTCTTGGCCGTCCTCTCGGTTTCTTCTTTTCCGAGATGCCTACTGCAGAATTCCCCAGCTCAAGTCTCTTTGAAGCCCTGAAACTTATTCTGGTTGGAAGCGTACGAGACCCAAGACTGCTGTCAGAACCCTTCCTCGAAGGTCTAATGCCCCTTCGAGACATTGCGCCATCCGCACTCTCAGGATCATCCGTTACACCTGAACTCCTAGCTTCAGTTCTTCCCACGGCTTTTCGTCTAGGAGATACTCTTGTTGTTGGTGCTGTACTCTGCTCTTTGTTTGCCTGCTCTCTCTGGCGTCTAAAAAGGACAGGAGTTGACAGCTGAGCCTCAATCTTGGCTGCTGCTTCCGTCAAGGTGGTATCACTCTCATTACCATCGGAGCTGTCGTTCCTCTGTACTTGATTCTGTTAATATTATGGCAAAAGAAAAAAAATGTACATGTACCCAGTCACTATCATGACACCAACAAATCATACATTTTTTATATTAGAAAAATAAAGCAACTTGTATATAGTTTAGGTGAATTCAGTATAAGTTTCATTTTATTCTGAGCTGAGGAAATCAATTTCCTGTCCCTAACAGAACTACATGTATGTTAAAACCATTTTCTGAACTATGTTAAAACCATTTTCAGGTATAAGACCCGATTAGCATGTATGCTATTTTTCTGATACCTTTTATCCTTTGTTGCTTTTCATATCCCATGTGCATATGCTTTGCAATAATGTATTTGGATAATAAATAAACTTCAAACTTCAAAATTCAAACTTCAAATGCAAATTTTGTTTTCTTGCAACACAAAAATAAATTGAGAGCTCTTATGGGCCTAGACTGCCTCCCAAGCATAGATAATTTTCGCCGCTGTCATTAATAGGACAGCAGCTTTTTGTATAGCACCAGCATTGAACATTGATGGCCATTCCTAGTGCTTGCTCTTAAAATATGTCTCACAAGGTATTTATAATGCATTAATAACTTCCATGTATACTCTTGTATGTGATAATTAAACACTATTCATCAAAGTAATGGATTCGGTAAAAAAAAAAAAAAATGGTGGAGATCATCTTTAATTAACCCTCTCATTACCATGGTCGCATTTTGGCACCATAGAACACTGGTCACAAGGGAAACTGATTTTACTGACATTTTGCAAGAGAGCGCCCTCTCTTTTTTTTTTTGCGTGGATGCAAACACTAGGGGTATTGCTAGAGTTATCTTTTTGAAAATTTGAAAAGAAGTGAGAGAATCCAGTTTTTGAGAAAAAGTGCCTGGTAATGAAAGGGTTAAACCTACATCAATTGGTGATGGTGGGAGAGGCGAGAGGCAGGCCACTGAAGTGAAATCCATCTTAGGAAAGGGTCTCCTACTCAGAGGTGCGCTATGAGGAGGCTGGATACCGCTCTGATGATGATGATACGTTGGCATGGTAACTGGTTTGGCGAGACTTCTGGGATCCATCTTTTTTGTTACCATGGTGTCTTTGCTGTTTTCTCCCTCTTCTAAAGATGAAATACATGTAGGAGAGAAGTCAAATATTAATCATCTCAGGATATGGGAAGAAAAATACACTGACTGGTCTTCTTTTTACTCTTTTGTAGCAGAATATAAAATTAATGACCATGTAAAGGTGTATCAATACATAAATTTTCATTTTTTGGGTTTTACATACATGTACCACTAAGTTTTCATATGCTTCAAACATGCCTTTTAGATTGTACTAAAAATCAGCCCTGATTCAACCCTAAGCCTGACTTTATTCTATTTTTTTTTAATTTGTAAATATCATTAAAAACATGTATCATGGTTACACAGTGAGCAAACCAGAGTGGGTAGATAAAGAGAGTGGCGACAACGGAAGTCGTCTCTGATTGGTTATTTTTTTCATGGGGCTCAAAATGGAACTATTTTAAAAGCAGTTGATGCTCTCAACAGCTGATTCAGTGCCAATGGAACTTTTTTGCAACCAGCTAATGTGTTTTAATCACACGCGGCCAGGATGCGCAGTCAGGATGTGTCTTAAAATAATTGCGCAATGAGCACAGAAATAGTTCCTTTCAGCTCCCTATGTTTGACCTTTGACTGCACGCACCTAGTTCTGGGTACGCGTGTCGTCACTCTCTCTATCTACCCACTCTGGAGCAAGCCATCTTCTGCCATCTGCTGATTTCAAGTCTCACCATTTGTAACTAAAATGTCTTGCTTTCATTTCTCTTTTATCGCCATCAAAGCCCTTTTAAAAATGGCTAGAAAATGGCAAATTTCGTGATTTAAGATTTTGCCCATAGGAATTTGTACAGAAAAGGGCTAGCAAAGGGAGAATTTGGTCATTTCTAAACAGCTTGATCACTGTGTTATCAATCAACCTCACAAGTCATGAGATTAAAAACAAGATGAATCCTCGACCGCGCGCAGTCGAAATATATGCCTCCGCCATGCATTGCCAGATCAGAAATATATCGCACATTCATCTATTCATTTTGCTTTATAGAATGACCTTGACCTTTGACCTTGTGACCCCAAACCTAATCAGACCATATTCCTCTGGTGATAGATACTACCCTTAAATTTGAAGTTTATGTCTTAATTGATTTCCGAGATATCGCGATGACAAACTCAATACATGGATTTTCATCTCTTGACCTCTGTGACCCTTGACCTTTGACCTATATAATCCATAATCTAATCAGATCATCTTCCTATGGCGGTACATACTACCCCTAAGTTTGAAGCTCATATCTCAAATGGTTCTTAAGATATCGCGATAACGAACTCAATACATAGAATTTAACTATTTGACCTCCGTGACCTTCACCTTTGAAATACATACTCCAAAATCTAATCAGTTCATCTTCTTATGGTGGTACATACTACACCTAAGCTCGAAGCTCATATCTCAAACGGTTCTCGAGATATTGCGATAACGAACTCAAAACATAGAATTTCACTATTTTTACCTCTGTGACCTTTGACCTTTGACCTACATACTCCAAAATCTACTCAGATCATCTTCCTATGGTGGTACATACTATCTCCAAGTTTGAAGTTGATATCTCAAATGGTTCTTGAGATATCGCGATAACGAGCAAGCGGGACGTACGGACGGACGGACAACCCGAAAACATGATGCCTCCGGCACCACCTTCAGTGGCGGAGGCATAAAAACATACCTTGTTCACTCGAGTCTGACTCCTCCATGTATGCCTCCTCTTCGTCTTTGTCTGAAGTAGAGCTATATCCCTTCATCCTCGGTGCTTTGATGCCATGACGAAGGAGAAGGTCGTATAAGCTCCTCACTTTTGTCTGATCAAGAGAAAATCATGATCAGTTTAATCCCATGGCTGATAAGATCAGGTATTGTATGAAGAAATGTATTCATCTCGACAAAGATTTGAACAGTACCCTGTCATAGATATATATCTTAAATTTATGTAATATATTAAATAAAATACCAATTTTCTTTAATCAGCCAGTATACATGTCACCCAAACCAAAAACAAAGTTTTCCAATAAAACAGCAGTAAATATTCAAATTTGAATGACAAGCAACTTTAAAAACCTAAATAACAACAACAACAACCCAGACTGGCAGTTCGCAAGCTGCTAGGGTAGGTCTCATTCTAACAATTGTAATCTAAATACTGGTACAGTAATTTAGAATATTTTATGGTAAATGATTTGGTGTCTCACTCTCCTTTAAACTTTTGCTCAGAGGTGGGGGGGGGGGGAAGAGGGCTAGAGGTATGGGGCCAAGTATAACAATACAGATTGGCTTACCTTTGCTCTTTTAAACTTCATGTTCAGAGCAGCTTTGTACTTCCGGAACCTGACTCATTTCTTTCCTCAACTTGAATGTTATCCTCTAAAAATAAATGAAATCAATTTAACCTGTTTATACCCCGTCACACTGAGCTCGTTCCTACTACTACGTCTTTGCAAATTTTGCCGAACGGGCATAGTCTGTGTGTAACTATGAGTGGACGTAGTAAATACTTCTTACGATCTGTTTACGAACTTCAGTGGACTAGCTCGGTTCGGATTCCAAAAAAAGTGTTCAAAAAAAATCGGGCGCCCATCTCGTCCTAATAATTTAACGGGGTGCAACGTACCTGAAACGAGATGGACGTACTACAAACGAAATTGCCGTACTTAAATCGTTCTAAAGATGTGCTAGGACTCATACAAACGAGCATGGTATATTAGTATCAAGTTCTAAAATTAAACGTAGTGACAACGTTCCTTAAACGGGTAGGACTTACTCTGAACGAGAAGGACATACTACGAACATAACGTTTCAATTTTTAAAACAGAACGGCATGTCCTAATTCCCGTCACACTGAGCTAGTTCTCACATCGCGTTCTAGGTAGTTCTTGGTGAACGGGCTCAATCTGTTACACACGGACTGAACGTAGTGCAGACCTTTTAGAATCTAGTACAGACCGTTTACAAATCTGTTACGAACTTGGCGAACGGGTCCGAACGGAGAGACGGAAAGGCATTCCGATTTTTTTTAACATGTTCAAAAAAAATCGTACTGGCTTCAAGTTCAAAATTAAACGTAGTGACAACGTTCCTATAACGGGTAGGACTTACTCTGAACGAGAAGGACGTACTACGAACTTGGTACCTAACTTTTATCATGCTGCGCATAGGCACTTTAGTGACCGTTTGGACGTGCTACGAACGGTATAGAGTGAACGAGCAGTTTACTCGTTCTGAACTGGATAACAACGTATTGCGGACGCGATAAAGACGGAATTGACGTAACGAGAACTATTATGAACTGCCTAGCATCGTATTCAATGAAATTATTTTCAAAAGTATAAGTTCCACACCGACCCAAAGCCCGTTCAGCATTTTTTTTTTAAACGGGCAAAAACGGGCAAGAACGTTGTAGAACGACCTCAGTGTGACGGCCCCCTTAAAGAAGAGCTGATTTTGCAGTATGTATAACACACAATTCCAATAAACCCAAAAATAAGTACACTCGGGACTAATCATCAACAGTTTAATATCAATCAAAGCATAGATACATGACATTAGACTTGCACTTGATTTTAATAAATTGTCTACTGACATTTATATGTTTCGTGACATGAAATTGCACAAAGCTACACAACTCACAAAATAGTTAATTTCCTGCATTCAATAAACTTTAATTTCATTGGTGCTACAAAATTTGTATCAATTTAATATCCATTTGAACTTATTTTTCGAGGGAAAGTCTAGAACTGCTGATGTGTAAAAAAAAAAATTAAAAATGAGATTTTGAGATATGTAGAAACTAACCTTTTGCCTTTTCCAGTGATGTGCTTGCTTTTCTGGAGCTAAAAAAAGAGAATAAATAAAAAAGGAATTATTTCATTTTATCTCTTCTAATTTTGTCAACTGATGAAACATATTAAAGCTGGTGTATAGTGTTGGGAGAAGGAAACATTTAATTTGGATTCACAGTTAGATAATATGAAAGACTGAATCCTATAACTATAATAAAGAAAGTTATATTACATTAAATCTCGTTTTAGTGTCTTTATTTCACGATAGAAGTATAAAAAAAGATAAGTCACGGACCCGTCTCATCTTAGAGTGCACTAGGCGTACACATGGAAAACCAATAGGGATTCTCTTGTGTGGGTGATACACACAGATCGCTACGCTCCATTCATGCGGGAAGTTCGGGGGACTGGACACCCCAGCAGAGGTCTCAAAAACCGTTACATTATTGTTTGGCTTCAAACATTTCATTGAAATTTACCGGAAATTGTGAAAGGAATAGCACAATATCTCTCACACATATCTTTTAGTGCATTGTGAACAACATGAAACTATATTTAATCGGTTTTATGCCGATTCCTTTTTTGTAACCAAAACTATACACCACGTTTAAGATGCAGGTACATGTGTATGGAACATATATCATTTTTGTAGCACTTTAAAATTGTGGAGGTTTTGGTTACAAAACACTTTCATGGATATCAATTTTTAAACCTGGTGTATAGTTTTTGTAACAAAAAGGAATCGGCATTAAACCGATCAAATATACATGTATTCTCATGTTGTCCACATTGCATAAAAGATATGTGTGAGAGATCTTGTGATATTCCTTAAATGATTTCCGGTGAATTTCAGCTAAAATGTTTAAAAGAAACATAATGTAACGGTTGTTTTTTACCTTTGCTGACTTGCCCGCTCGCCGGAGCTTACAAATGAACGTAGCATAACGATCTGTGTGTATCACCCACACAAGAGAATCCCCATTGGTTTTCTGTGTGAATGCTGAGTTGGTGTCGGGTCCCAGACTTCCCACGTTTTATACAATATATTGTGAAATAAAGGTCTACACTAAAACGAGATTTCAAGTAATATAATTTTCTTTATTATTGTTATAATTCAATCTTTCATATTATCTAACTGTGAATCCAAATTACCTTTTTCCTTCTCCCAAAACTATACACCAGCTTGAAAAGTTGGGATCACTAATGATGTGGAGATCTTCTCATCGGCAATGCAAGCATTATGTGTGATGTAATACAGGGGGAACTATCCATTGTACACCTATTATCCATTTATTTCAATTCTAGAACAAATACATGTATTCTTTTTATCAGCAGAGACTTGTAAAAATATGTTTAGCATTAATATGACATAAAATATTAAATTCTAATATCATAATTGGAAAAATTGTCCTCGGAGTCAGGGGTATTTATTTCCCGTGATCATGGCACGTCGACTCAGGGTCGGCGAATATTTGTGGGTGGTATCCATGGGTTTTGTATGACCTCGTCTCAGGCACTAATATTACATTATTTAATTTGCAGCAGTACGCTTTGGCATGAGACAGTAGCGAAAGGCTGAATTGATCATCACATTACGTTTCTTCTAGACATTTACACAAAAATTCACCGGAATTCATGAAAGGATTATTAAACGATCTCACATGCATGTGGACAATATGGGACTATATTTGATAGGTTTCATGCAAATTCCCTTTTCCTACAGAAACTATAACCCAGCATTAAAGGCCCCTGAAACTCGGAGACCGTGGGGAATGCGCGTTTTTCCTGAGCTCGATTGACTCGTACACAATCCACAGTGAGGCTTACGCATGGGTCAGACTACTGGACATTAACATTCGGACAGCAGGAACATGACGAAGTTGACCGAATTCAGTCAGTCAATAGGTTCAATAGCTTCGGGTTCGCGATTCCTCAATAATCCTTAGTTTTTAGACTCTCAACGGGTCTCTTCGTATAAATTCCAAGAGAGGACTTGTATAATGCTCCATTTCAAAAACAAAACATAGGTTAGATTTACTTCGGAATTCTGGTTAGTTAGTCTAGCCATGAAGGATTAACTCCAGATGCGTTGTCGCTGAAGATTACGCAACACGCCTCGGGCTCTACATGCCATGTTATCAATTCATCCCAGATAAGGTGATTTCCCCATGTTTTATCAATTATACGTCCCTTTAATATGTGGAAATAGTACAGATAGACTTGTATTCTTACCTCTGTTTTGCACTCTCAAGATTAGACTTGAGCACCAGGATGTCTGACTCAAGAACAGCTTTCTCTTCATCATACATCTCTATTTTACTCTCATACTGCCTGATCAAAGACTACAAGGAGAAAAAATGGATTTTCAAAGTCATTAAAGTTATTATTTAACTTCGTTCATGATCTGAGAAAAAACACTCCTCTAGCTAATGTTGTAATCATAATTGCAAACCTTCAGGTCAGACAGGATTTATGTTGAAGGGTTGCTTGTTTACAAGTTTTATGAAAGGACCTGTCGGACGTTTTATCCGACAAATTTGCTCTCAGCCAATCAGATGCAAGCATTTCAGTAGCTTATAACAGTTGTCTGTGAGAATCAGTGAATATTTGTTTCATGAAATGTCCCCCAGAAATTATGTTACAAAAATACATTTACACTCGATCTTCAAGGGTCTATTTGCTTACCTCATGAGCCTTGAGTTTGTTGTGCAGGTCCTCAAATTGTTTCTTGCTCTCCTGAGACTCTTGAAGAAATCTCTCTTTATCCTGTATAAAAAAAAGAAAGAAAATACAAATGCCTTATAAGCATGGTATTTCTGTATGTTTCTTCTCATTACCCAGATGGAAGTGGGTATGCTCTAGTGCTTCAAAACATGACAGACCTCAGCGTTATACAAGAAGCCATAATTATTATTTTTATTAATATGCAGGATTAAGGAGGCTTTTAGCATACGTCTCTGTCCTAAAAACTTCAAGAGACAGTGGAATCAACATTCTGATTTCTGGATGTAAATGATCATGCGGCTAACCTGGCAGTGCATGAATACCCAACATTCTAAAAAAAAAAATTATTTTAAACAATATTAATAATATCATCCTTAAGAGTGATCTGTCCCAAGCTGGTTTATCGATCAATCATCGTCTCTATTCACTCCAAGCATATCGATCTTGGTCCAAAAATATAGAAGACTTAAAGGCACTACATCCAGTTGACACCAAATGCTCTAAGCACATATGTTTTTTAAAAAAATGAAATAAATAAATAAAAATAAATAAATATAATAAATTACATTAGAGCAAATACGGTACCTTAATTTCAGAAACAGAAGTCAGGCATTTGATTAATAGTAAAACTCACCTTTTTCCAAGGAATGATATCTTTCAATGTCGATGCTAGCTGTTCCTCTAAAACCTTGCAATCTCTGTGCATAATAAAACGGTCAGAAATTGATCAATAAAATATTGAAGTCATTAGATCAGTAGTGGATGCAATTTAGGATTTAAATACAGCTAATGTAGATCAAACCGTACTTTGACGATTGACGCCTTCTGCCACATATTTATACGTTGTTAAATTTGTGTGGATAATGCACTGACAAACGTACGGTTTTGTACACACTTTCACTTGACCTGACTTAAATTTCGCTGGTTCCTGTACAAACACACATGCATATTTTTGCTTTGTGTTAAATTTTTGTGGCTCCCGCATTGAACAAACGTACACATTTTTGCTTGGTGTTAAATTTGCGTGGTTCCTGCACTGACAAACGTACACAATTTCGCGTGGTGTCATGTTTACGTGTGTTCTCTGATTTGCGGAAATAAACCCTTGCAAAAATAACTGCTGGTACGACTATGCTGATGAAGATGAATTATTACAGTACATGTTCATTTTATAGACTTGAGCACCTAAGCAAGAGACCTGGGAATTTCTATATTTATCAGTAATTTAATACAATCTACTTCCCCTTTTGTTCTTGCTTCTAACTTCCCTACTACAGTTTCTGTTGAGAGTTTACAGAAGAGTATTGATTATTAATATGAATTATTTATAAGAATAACATCCTTGGTTAAAGCTAAGCACGAAAATTACAGCGTATTTGGTATTAGTACATTAAATCAGTATTTGGTTGAGGAAATCAGTATGCTTCTAATAAGAAAAACCTCAGGACAACACTTGACTCAAATTTCAGAAATCAGTATTTTGTATGAGACCATCAGTATTCTTCTCTTTTTTCAGTACAAAATACTGTAATCGTGGAAATTTTCGTGGATTTCGCGCAAAGATCAGCAGGTGCGAATTTAAAAACGCGCGAATATATGAGCATGCTATTTTATGCATGTACTGGGTGCATTCAATTGCGTGCTTACTAAAATGCAGCGCGAATTCCAGAACCTGTGAACATTCTTTGGGGCCGCTCAGCGCAAAAAATTAATCGCGCGAAAATGACAGCAAATACAGTACTACTTGGCAGCTCTGATGATCATTATTGCTATTTAAATAATAATCAAAGAAATCAAAAAGTATATATTTACCTCTTGGATTGTGCCAATCTTGTAGTCAGATTTTGAATACTTTTCTGTTGCTCCTCAAATGGTGCACAGCAGTTAAAGAAAATCACAGATGCCAGCTAAATATATATTGGAAAGCTATACATGTACCAATTAGTGCAGTGTCTAAACAGGTCATTTTCGGGTCTTATAACATGCAGTTATTTAATTGTGTCATCAGTACATATGTTGAATTTATGTAACATTAATGCTTTCTTTTATTCTTAAATACATGAAAAATTACACAAATGTTCAACAACATAAAAAAAGAACATTTGAAATCTGAGAAGCGATACTTTGTACAGAGCTGTATTTCTATCATATGTGGAGATCTAGAATATTATATAAATCCCACAATATGTACAACCAAAAAGTACTTAAGGTCAGAGTACATACATGAATATAGATCTTCAAAATGTATGCCTACAACTACACAACGTCACAATTAAGCAGATTACAAACTGTGAGGAACTGAATGAAATTTTCATAAAATTTATCCCAAATAGTACATTAAAGATGTTACTCAAATTTTACATAAGGGCAATTCCACAGAAATCCGGACAAGGGTGCAAGAAATTCAAAATGATATTTGGTTAAAATAATTGTGATTTTCAAAAAATATATGAGTTGAAGTTTTAAGAATCAATAAAATTTTTACCGATGGCGGCCATTTTCACCTTCTACACAAATGCCGAAGTATTACAATAGATTTTTGGTATAGAAAAGGTATATTTACAAAAAACTAATTTTCATTTTCCCAACTAAAACTTTTCTGTATCAGATAATCTTTCACATGGATAAAGTTGTTTGAAAGACACTTTATCAAACTGTATTTCAAAAAATTTGGTTCAATTGTGACTTTGGTAAAAAACTTGAGATTTAAATTACCCTCATTTGGGATGTAACGTCAGTTACCATAATGCAATTATTGTTTCTTTAAAAAAAATTATAATTTGGACACCTGTGTGTATCTGAAGTAATTACCATTGATTAAACTAATCATCTAGCAATAAAAAAGACTGTATGTGTCAATGGTAACTTCTTCTTTTAATGATTTAAGAGTTGGTAAAAGCCATGTCATGTACATGTTCATGTAGGCCTAAGCCCCTCCAAATCTACTTTAGATTTTCAGTAATTATCTATTGATGTGATCAGGATCGATTGCTATATATTCTGTATTTGGAATATGAGCTAATAAGTTTAAATGTTATGATAAATGTAAATACAATTTTTGGTATTCAAAAACTTCTCTCTGTATTTTTATAATACATAAATGAAGAAGAAAAAAGAAAAAAAAAGTATGATCAAAGCTCCTACATGTATGTCTGTGCAGCTGCTGAGATGTACGCAAGTTTTTATAGAACAAAGCACAGAACAAACACTTTACTTTGACAGGCTTTCATTTTGATGCCAAAGACTAACAGCAATTTTCAACAAATTTCAATACCCAGCTTTGAAATTCAGCATTTTATTAAGTACTACTGATCATAACTTTGTACAAAATGAATTAAATGGAAATTACTGTTCATACATTAAGTTTGAATCGAGGAAGAAACTGTTTAAAAGTGATTTTCAAAAGGTTGATAACAATTCACCTAAGAATTGTTGTGTGCTGTGAGGATTTAGAATCAACAAAAGATAAGTGAACCCAATTCTGCCAAGATTCACATGCACTACACAAAAATACATGTGTGGGACATCCTACGTGTATTAATCTTTCAAAAAACTATTTTAGAGTTTCTGATATCTTAATACTAACATATTCCAATATTTACGTGATGGAATAGTAGTAAGAAATAAAATTTTCAAAATATTCTGTACAAATCCTATAGGAAATGTATGTGTACAACTGTCATGTTCACAGTAAAGTTTTAGCTAAATAATAGAAAAATGATTACATTACTTCTTATTTGGCCAATCTGTTGCCTAGAACATAGGTATGATATCATATCAAACACATAATTCTCAAAAGCCAGGAAAACAAAATATTTGGATCTGATTCAAAATTGGGATTTTACATGTGTAAAGTCTATGGAAGATGTAAGGGTAACGTCAGTTACGTAACGTCAGTTACCGACATGTCTTCACAAAAGTTTCCCCAGCATAAACAAAAATTATGAAAATCTCTTCTTATTTTGCAAATCTGTTCATAAAGACCTAGGAATGATGTCATATAAGACTTATCATTATAACACCTCGTGGACATAAGATATTGGGATATGATCGAACACCCTGATTTTGCATGTCCGTTTTCTGTAACGTCAGTTACCGACACGTTTTTGCTTGGCGTTTCAATGGAAATGATGTTTGGGTGGAATTTTTTTATACAACGCCTTGCTTTACACTAACTTATTTAAGTATATTAATTTGAAGACCCAGGTATTCTTATTTATGTAACTACAACACAAAGAATGTAGAAAATTCTGGTTGTGTGTAACGTCAGTTACCGTGGAATTGCCCATAAGAAGAACAATTTTAGAGTCAAGTAAAACTTTCACATTCCATCCTTACATAAATACATCATTAGCACAAAGCAGTAAAAATTTGTTTTCTGGTATGGGAAGCAAAAACTGTTGAGATTATTAAGATAATAAAAAAAAAAATATTTGATTTCAAAGGATATCTTGACATTTGCTCTGGTGTTTCTGGATGAGAGTGCTGCAAAGAAAAAAGAATATAATGATAAACTTAAACAAGTGGATTAGTAAATTACGTGATGCGTAATATATGTCCCCGCCGATAATGTAAAATTCCCATTATATCACGATCAGTGCTATCACATTAAGGCCAAACAGAATCGAAATCGGGTAAAAAATGGCGAAGAAGTAGCATTTTGTAGCCAATGTACAATATAGGTCAAAGTCAAGGTCAAAGATCAAAGGGGTCAAAAGTCAAAATTCTGTGAAGAAGTTTTGTAGTCCTCACCTAGTGCTATCACATAAAGCAAACGGAATCGAAATCGGATGAAAAAATGGCGAAGGAGTAGCATTTTTGTAGCCAATTAACAATATAGGTCAAAAATCAAGGTCAAAGGTCAAAATTCTGTGAAGAAGTTTTGTAGTCCTCACCTAGTGCTATCACATAAGCAAACGGAATCGAAATCGGATGAAAATGGCGAAGGAGTAGCATTTTGTAGCCAATTAACAATATAGGTCAAAAATCAAGGTCAAAGGTCAAAGGTCAAAATTCTGTGAAAAGTATTGTAGCCATCACCTAGTGCTATCACATTAAAGCAAGCGGAAATTGAAATCAGATGAAAAATGGCTGAAGGAGTAGCATTTTGTAGCCAATTAACAATAAAGGTCGAAAATCAAGGTCAAGGTCAAAGGGGTCAAAAGTCAAAATTCTGTGAAGAAGTTTTGTGTAGTCCTCACCTAGTGCTATCAGTATAAAGCAAACAGAATCGAAATCGGATGAAAAATGGCAAAGGAGTAGCATTTTTGTAGCCAATTAACAATATAGGTCAAAGGTCAAAGGTCAAAATTCTGTGAAGAAGTTTTGTAGCTATTACCTAGTGCTATCACATAAAGCAAGCGGAATTGAAATCGGATGAAAATTGGTGAAGAGTAGCATTTTGTAGCCAATGTACAATATAAGTAAAATTGAAGGTCAAAGGTCAAAGGGTCAAATTCAAAATTCTGTGACGAAGTTTTATAGTCCTCACCTAGTGCTATCACATAAAAGCCAAACGGAATCGAAATCGGATGAAAAATGGCGAAGGAGTAGCATTTTGTAGCCAATTAACAATATAGTAAAAAATGAAGGTCAAAGGTCAAAGGGGTCAAAAGTCAAAATTCCGTGAAGAAGTTTTGTAGCCCTCACCTAGTGCTATCATATTAAGCAAACAGAATCGAATCGGCATGAAAAATGGCCAAGGAGTAGCATTTCGTAGCCAATGTACAATATAAGTATAAATCAAGGTCAAAGGTCAAATGGGTCAAAGTCAAAATTCCGTGAAGAAGTTTTGTAGCCTCACCTAGTGCTATTCATATAAAGCAAACGATTCGAAATCGGATGAAAAATGGCGAAGGAGTAGCATTTTGTAGCCAATTAACAATATAGGTCAAAAATGAAGGTCAAAGGTCAAAGGGGTCAAAAGTCAAAATTCCTGAAGAGTTTTGTAGCCCTCACCTAGTGCTATCATATAAAGCAAACAGAATCGAAATCGGATGAAAAATGGCGAAGGAGTAGCATTTGTAGCCAATTAACAATATATGGTCAAAAATCAGGGTCAAAGGTCAAAGGTCAAAATTCTGTGAAGAAGTTGGTAGCCATCACCTAGTGCTATCATATAAAGCAAACGGAATCGAAATCGGATGAAAAATGGCGAAGAGTAGCAAAATTGAAGATTTTGATCACATACGGACGAGACGGACGGATGGACGGACGGACACACATACACACGTACGGAGCCCGTTTCATAGTCCCCTGCTCGAACTCGTTCGGCGGGGACAAACAATTATTTATGAATTTAAATTATCATCTTCTAAAACGATTTTTCTTTAAGTCTCATAATCATTACTACAGAGACAATAAAACATACATGTAACACAATAAACTTAAATAAATCTAGCAATAATAAAGTGGTTTTACAAGTGATCTATAAAAGAAGTGTGCAGTAGCAAAAATTATACAATTCGGTGACAAAAGGAAACATCCAGTTTTAACTTTTTGTTAGTATGAAAAATTACTCCCTCACAGACATAGCTGCTTTAGATGGCGGTTTGGTACAGTGCCGAAGTAAAGAGAGAGCTTGACCAACTCCATTTTAGTACATAATTATTGACTTTTCACATTATCTTTTTTATCTGTTAGGCAAGCACAGAAATGCGCCATAATGCTACCAACTGAAACAGAGTTTGCCAGGCTCTTTCAATATATGGCGCTGTTCGGAACCACCATGAACCGCCATCAAAATCAGTGATATGTGATTGCACCTTTACAATACAATTTATGCCTGTAATGCTTGAACAAGCAAGCTTGGATTCATAGTATAAAATGTTGAAGTCTGCACGATGAACTTACAATGTACAAACAAAAATGAAGAATACAACATACCGCGTAAGCTTTTTAAATCAAAAGGGTAAAATATGCATACTATTTTATCAAAAGCAGTTCAACAATCAAGTCCACTTACTCCGTCAGAATCATCTTTCTCTTGATATCTACAAAGAAAGCCCTGTCCCTCTTACAGTCTTCAAGCTCCTGAAAACAAATTAAAGAAACATATTTGAAATTCAGACCTGCCTTTCAAATTATTTCAAAGAACCGTTAAAAAGTATTTTACATTTGAACAGTCATTCTTGAAACCTTTAAAAAGTAATGATCAACAACAACTGTTATCATTAAACATACATGTAAGTTATATGTACATTGAATCCCCCATTGCATTATATGAGACATCAAATAGTTACAGATTCAAAAGAAAGCAACTACAATACCATGTTATATGAGTTTACTTCCATACCCGTTTCTGTACATGTGTGTAATGTGTACATGTATATTGTTTACAAGCCCATTTACAAAGCGCTAAACTAGCAAAATGTAGTGCATCTTACAAAAGAGCAAACTGGTACTGTCAGATATTTTTTCCTGTCATGAAATAGTTTCATTTATTTTTATTTTTCCTTCTTTGTTTTGACAAGAATTGACTACTGCCGTCCCAAGACAAAAAGAAGCAAGTGACATGTTAACCAATTTTTAGTTTTCGGTGTTTTCATATATTTCACATACTGTAATCGTGGAAATATTTGTGGTACATTAATTTTCGCAGATTTCGCGCAAAGATCGCAAGGCGCGAATATATGAGCATGCTTTCTAACGCATGCTTTGAATGGGTTCAGTTGCATTCGTACGTAATTGCTGCGCGAATTTTAATAAGCACCTACAAATATGTTTTAAGGCCTCTAAGCGCAAAAAATTAATTGCGCGAAAATAACAGCGAATACAGTAGTTTCATATACACAGTATGTGTATAAAAGTTTATCCAGCTTAAAGATATGTAAGGTAAGACAATTCAAGATTAAATTGATATCAATGTAAAAGAGAGATACATTTAGCTCTTTTACAGAAAATGTCATCTTTCAGATTTGCTTTCTTTTTTCATGGGACGGCAGAATACTATGAAGATCATTTAGCATGGTACCTTCCGTAAGACGGTGCAGTTGTGGCACCCGGGTACCTCCACCACGGAATCCATCACTGTCTGTACCATCTGTACTCCATCTGTAGTGAGAATAACATCCATCGTGGTACATTCTGGTACCGGCTCATCGTGAGAAGGCACCGAGACACCTCCACCTCCAGATGCTGCATCCATCTATGGGATACAGGGTGATCTAAAAAAAAAAAGTGAAAAAAAAAGAACATTCAAAGTAAAATTACATGATATACAATGTACAAAGAACTGAAAATATGGGCATTCAATTTAAAATTAGAGTCATACACAATCTGCTCGGAGAAAGACAATTACAGTCATTTCTGGGACTAGTTCCTGGTGAGAATTGATTTCCATCTTCTTTCTCTTTTTTTATTGTGCTCAGCACAAGAGCACAAAAGGATTTGCAGACAGGGTTGCAAATTTAAAGCAAAACACATTCCAAAATACATCATTATCAGTTTTGATCAGGAATTCATTTGAACTTCTTCCTTTTTCTCTTGTATTTTTGTGCATATCTGTCCTTTTCACTTTTCACTCACAATAGCTTCTATTTTTAATTAATATTCATTATTAGGTCCAATTTATGTTAAATCTATATTTGATGACAGAATGCATGTCAAAGGACAAGTGACAACCAAAGATCAATCTCATCCTTTGTATCCTTTTTATGGGGGGGGGGCATTTCATGAAAGTACTTGTCAGACATTTTATCTGACAAACTGTTATAAGCTACTGAAATGCTTGAATCTGACTGGCTGGGAGCAAATTTGTCGGATAAAATGTATTACAAGTTGTTTGATGAAATGCCCCCCTTGGAGTTCACCTGTGTCCCCCGCACCAATTGTTTGTGCAAGTTTTAGACAATCTTTTGTTGCCAGTTCCATACAACATCTTCAATAACAAGGATTCCCCATGAATCATTACATTTAATAATGACATTAAGTCGTTATCAAAAACACCCACTCCTCGCTTTTAATAACAATGAACTAAAGCTGTAAAGCTTTGCGAAATGTATTTTCATACATGTATAGATGTAAACTTGGATCTACCGCAGTTCTTCCGTTTTCCTCTGCACCAATTCCCTTTGATTGTCTCTTCCCTTTCTTCCTTTTTCGCAACTTTTATCCCCCTTCCTCATCTCTTCTTCACTCTTCTTTTTTTCTTTTCACTCAACTCTCTTATTTTGCCAGTGAATCAAAATAATATGATTATTCATGTTTATAACTATGATAAAAGATTTTTTTCTTATTGGTTCATGATTTATAACGTCACTTATTTCGAAATGTGTTAAACCTTAATTTCATTTTATTAAATGAGTAAATCAAAGAACTCAACAAGTGCAGACATCCTCTTTTCAGTCCAACTTTATTATTAGTAGGGATGTCCAAACAGCTCTATATAGCCACTAGAACAGTTTCCACTTCACTGTGTGAATGCGGTCACCCATGCGTTTACTATGCAAACAATAACCCATGCACTGAGTGCTCAATAATGGAGGGAAATAGCAAAATTTTCAATAAAAAAAAACAGCTTTCGAAATTGTCTTTTGGCCAGTGGTAAATATCAATCATTTTTATTCCTAATTGGTCAGTTTCTTCTTTAGAGAATACCTCATCAGGTGACCAACTTCTGCTGTTGAAAAAATTGATATGAAGAAAAGTACAGCAGGTTCAAAGTGATGCTTCTGTGTGATGTGTGTTATGACTGGAATTTCTCATGATTGGAATAGATTCAGATAAAGAGAAATATGTATCTATAAAATGTAACTATTTTTTAATAAAAAATGTATTGGGGTGAAAAACATAGAACAATGTTTACCACTGGCCAAATAGGTTTTAAAATTACTCTACCCTTTTCAACATTCAGCTCTGAGCCACACTACCATAAAATAGCCCATTGTCTAGGGTGTTCCTATTGAAACATTGCCTATGGAGTATTTTTCCATGGTGGTCATATTGGATCACATATGGTAACCTTCATGTCATACCATCAGTTTTGTACTACCATAACATATTGCATAATCTACTCATACACCTCAATTGTGTTACTATAATCTCATTTCATGTTGATACACAAATAAAAAATGGTTGGTATGATTTGGTATAACAAATCAATGAAAAAAGGACAACAAACTTGAGCTTTTATTGCATTTTCTGGCTTTGACTTAAACACGCAAAAGTGTTCTAGCAGCTCATTGGCAATCTGAGACACCCTTCAGATCATATTTTGCAATGGAACATCCAATTGTGACGATTCAAGTATCAAAATGTTTCTTTTAACATGCTCTATCTGATAATCCTAGTTAAAACATATTAAAAAGAACTTATGATTTTAGTGGCCATCCCTATTATTAGATGTATTAGTTTACAGTGCGTCCCAAAAAGAACTATACACTTTTGACAAGGCTACTAAATAAAAAATATATGATTCTTTGGGAAAAAGTTTAGATGTATATAAAGCTCATATCCTTAACTATCATTATAACACAAAAATTCTGAAAATAACGCATTCTTCAGTGAGCAATGCCCAATTTTATGAAGGACACAAAAAACAGCCTGCACAGGAATTCGCTATTCATTTATCCCCTGGGTATGGCATGCCAAGAAGGATTCAAGTAATAATGGAATAAATCGGCTAACAAAGACAAAAATAAACTGAAGCCAGAGCAAAAATCAATGATATGAAAACAAAATGGTGAAAAACTACATTTTGCATAATATTGATTGTTTATTTTTTACTTTTGCTATATCTTTTACTCTGTTACCTGATTCATTCCATTGTTTCTTTGATTTTGAATCCTTCTTGGCATGCCATACCCAGGTAGTAAATGAATAGCGAATTCCTGCGCAGGCTATTTTTTGTGTCCTTTATAAAAGTGGGCATTGCTCACTGAAGAATGCGTTAATTTCTGAATTTTTTGTGTCATAATGATAGTTGAGGATATGAGCTTAATATATACATCTAAACCGTTTCCCCAAGGAATATATATTTTTAATTTGGTAGCCTTGTCAAAAGTGTATAGTTCTTTTTGGGACGCACTGTATATGAGAGCAGAGTTTTATGTGTTGAAATCAGAGCATTATTTTAGAATGTGAGAGTATGAGAGACGAACAAGATATAGGCCTAGTCTATTTGTTGAATGGAATTCGGGCTTGATTTTCTACAATCTATAAAATATAGCAGCTTTCCTTGGGGCCTTGCACACAACATTTCTGTCCAACAATATAGACTACACAACACTGATCATGCTGATCCATGGCCAAAGCAGCTCAGCTGGTCGGTTTATTGTTATTCTGGCAATTATAATTTACATTATTACAAAAAATCTTTATAACCTAGATCTAAAATCAAGGCACTTTTATAACAACAAAATTACAGGAAAACAAAAGTTGTGAAAAGAGGACAAACGAACTTTGAAATTTGACTTTGCGTTTTTCTTTCTCCTTTTTTAATTGTCCTTTTTACTCGCTCAACATTCTTAAATTTAAACATGTTAAAACACAAATCAAAGCACATAGTCTAATAAGCACCCACTGTCAGAAGCAACACAAAAAAATACCTTATCCAGTTACTGAAGTGGCTTTGATTAGAAACAACATAGAAATAAAAATACAGCCTAGATCTAACTTGTTAGTATTTCTAATTTTAGGACAAACAACAACACCCCCTTCTTAATACACAACACGGTTTTGAACGTATGGGGCACGATTAATACAATTACCAAAAAACATGATCATTCGGTCTTATTGTTGAGGGGTTTAGCTTCAAAAAAATTAATGACAGTTGGATTCCATGAAATAAGTGACATTTTTGTACGGTTAGAATATACTGGACTTACCGATAAATTGCAACGTAGGTTGTAAAAAGCAGAATTTGCCTCATATCGGCCTTCAAAACAAGTTTATTCCCAAAGTCGACATGTCAACGCGCACGCGTACGTCTACGTACGATCACGAGGATTAATTGGAGGCGCGCGCGTTCATTGAAACCATCTCTATGATTGAAACGTATAGATTCACTAATAAAATCAATTTTTAGGATCAATAGTTATGTTATAATTCCAGAGGTTCATAGTTGGGATTGATTTTAGAAGTTAGTGAATCCCCCCCCCCCTAATGTGCTGTCCCTTCGAAAGTTCCATGGGCAATTTCCTTTTTAAACGGGGGGCACTCTAAAAAAAAAAATAAACGCCCTTTTTGTCTTCATTAGGATTATCTAGGCCAAGTTGAATCCCTAAAGTTCACTAACTCGAAATTTTCCGCTCGATCGCTAGCTGCGGCCACAGAATACCAAGCAATATTCATGGAACCAATGGTGTTTAAAAAAAGAGACTTTTCTTCAAATGTATTAATTTATTTATTTATTTGTTACTTTTTACTTTTGATCGATTTGGCGCCCCTAAATTAAACGGGTCAATTGGCGGCCCTTGTTTAAGATCGGTTTAGTGCCCCCCTGGGACGCCTACCCCGACTGCCCCCCCCCCCCCCCCAGATACGTGCTGGTCATTTCACACTTTGCTTCGATCACACTTCAAAATTTACACTCAATTTATTAAAATGGTCACTTGTAGGCCTAATATTCAAAATGTACCCCTTAATCTTAAAATTAGTGAAATAGTGTCTTCTTTTTCTTTTTTTTTTTTTTTTTTTTTTTTTTTTTTTACTACATGAAAGTCCAAAAATTTTCCGCCGGTCGCTACCCGACCTCACATTAAAAATGATTTTGTAACAAGAAATAATATGTACAAAAAGGTTGGACACTAAAAGAAACTGAAACGTGTCGACAATGAAAAGCATATTGGGACACTTCTTGGTCACGTGTGTGACCGAATTATGCAAAAATCTTGACTTTAATGCTATAACTCTAACAATTTTAAAGATTTTAAAGATATACTGATTAATGTTTATTATGCTACATATTTGTTGGCTATCATTTGGAAATATTTTTTTGATATTTACAATATGCATGTTGAAGGTCAGAGGTCAAAAGAGTGGGTCACGTGTGTGACTTCACAGAACGCCCATAATTTGAAAGTTCAATTTCATTTTGAATTCCTGTGAGTTTTTAAAATGATGAAAGTTCTTATTCTGAATATACATTATAGACCTGCTAACCATAAATACCACTGGATAGGAGTCATCTCTGAATTTTCTTTTTTTAATCTATTATTTTATATCGTGATGTCGGGTCACGTGTGTGACATTTTAGTGGGTCACGTGTGTGACCTATAGCAAATTGTACAGACAATGAATATAATATTATGCAGTAAATGTACATTTTGAGCTTTTACTATATCCGCTATGTCAAAACTTTTATGAACTTAACCCATAATCAGTCACTGGGGTGTTTTGGTAGCTGTCAAGACTGGGGGTGGGGCGGGGAGGGAGGGGGGCCATGATAATAATAATACCATGCAGAGCCACGGTTAAGGCGGGTCATAAAATTTTTGTGTTTTCTGGTCACGTGTGTGACATTTGAGGGCAATTAATTTTTTCAGGGTTGATTATCTTAATATAATCAATTTAACAACATTATTTTTTGGGTTAGATTAAAGGGAATAGAGGTAAATAATAATATAATGACAGTAATCCAAGTAAGGAAGTCAGCATATCCATTCCAACCGGGGTTTTAAAAAAATGATATTTTATGTACCGTTTTCCATCTAATTATCATTTATGTTTATAATTTATGCAAATGAGCATGAACAATTGCAAAAATCACGAAAAAAACATTAGTTTATGAAACTTCAGACATTGCTCTATTTGAATACGCAGCTTAAAATCAAAAAGCAAAAACTTTATTTTATCCCAAAAAGGTTCACTTTTCAAAGAATGGCCCATTTGTGTTTTTGTGTAAAGACCAGGGGATGCAGCCCACACACATATCACAGCAAAAATTGATGTTCCTCTTGTTTCTCTTATAGGCCTACCCAATTTTTTTTTGAAAATGTAAAATGTCAAAGGTATCTTCAATAGACCAGTTTAATACTAACATATTCAAATTTATGCATACTTTTCCTGGCGACATAGTAACAAGGTATTCAAACAACCTGTAATAAAAGAATGAATTACAATACATTAGTTTTTGCTATGTCAGGCAAGCTCTGGCAAGATTTCGGGTTGTCAAGAACAACCTTTGTTTAGAAAGTATGCATAAAATTTGAATATGTTAGTATACTGGTCTATTCGGTAACTAATTCGATCATTATGATCTATTAACTTCAATTAACTTCAATCTCGATCTTGAGCTTAATTTTGAGTTTTTTTGTTTTTTGTTTTTGTTTGTGTTTTTGTTTTGTTTTTAACGGTAATTCTTTTCCCTGCTTTTTGTCTGACTAAACATTGTCTTGTTATATCAAGAACAAAGTATTTTGATCGTTCACAGGCCAAAGTGAGGAGACACATTGTGCCCCCCCCTCCATATGTTTATTATTATTATTATTATTATTATTATTATTATTATTATTATTATTATTATTATTATTATTATTATTATTATTATTATTATTATTATTATTATTATTATTATTATTATTATTATTATTATTATTATTATTATTATTATTATTATTATTATTATTATTATTATTACTATTATTATTATTATTATTATTATCATCATCATCATTATTATTATTATTGTTATTATTTGACCGATCACTTTCATATTTGACATGACGATAGAGCAACTCAGGGTCTATAATTTGGTACAATTAAAATTCTCAATGTCATCATATGGGGGCGCTATCTGGAGTTTTAAAAAGAAATACATGGAAAATACACACCGTGAGTTTGAATTAAATAAGTTTAACTCTCTACAATCACAGTTTGATGACAGAGACTGCTACAAATATGTTTAATGGTTCATTCAATGTGCATTCTTTCATTTAAACTGTTCAAGGTTGCCAAATTAGGGTACTTTATGCTCTTACATAAGAAAAACATAAATTTTATCATAAGAGGGCTTAACTAAAATAATAAAAATATAATTGTTTTTGTTCTAATTTTTCACTATTTAGGTAGGCAAAGTGACCTTATATTAAGCAATAATCAATTTTTGTGAAATTCATGCTTAAAATGGAAGGAAAAAATTATATTTCAATATTTCATATTATATCTATTGTTTTGTCAACATTTCTACGACAGGTAACAAAATCTAAATGAAAAAGAGTGGCATTCCGTTTGCAATGTTGTTTCGATTCAGTTTCAAGAAAGTAACTCCATTGATATCAGTCTAATATTGTCTAAAACTATAGAAAATTACCAAAAAAATCGGAGTAACATGGTTGCCAATACAAAAATATGTACCCAAAATGAACGTGAATTTTTTTTTCAGTAAAATTCAGCAAATTAGGTGGTAAATGATCCAGCATAGATAGAAATAGAAAATGGCGTTTGGAAGTTTGGTAGGGCACCCCTTTGATCTTGATAGGGTTAAAAGATCATCGTACTATTTGCCCAAATTGTTCCTTTGATTAAAAAAGGGAAACAAAGAGAGAATTCACCAATTCATTCTAATTCTACCTATTTTAAATCAACATGATAGTTATTATATTTCACATCTGCAGTGACAGATCCAGGATTAAAGGGCTGCAGCCGACAAAATTTGTTTTAAAAAAAATTGGGGGCTGTCAGAAATTTTCCGAATTTCGAATGTATATAATGTTTTGGGGAGCGCACACCTGTTGTCCCCGTGATACATTCTCCCCTATTTATTATAATAAAGGGCCAATTCCATGCTGCATCATAAGGGAAATTTTGAAAAAACTTTACATCTTTTCGACATGAAAACCAAAGAATATTTTCTTTCTTGATGATGATCATCTATGATGGGGCACAAGAACCAAGACTTAACTTGACTGGAGTACACATCCTTTACAAGTGAAATGAAAAATAGTACTGTTTCGTACATAGAAATAACAGAAAAAACAAAAAGAGAAGAAAAGCATATGTTGTATATCGCCCAAAGCGTAACTGTGTCTTCTTCAAATAATATGTTAAGCCTATTTCTATCTTTTTTTTTTTTTTTTTTTTTTTTTTTTTTTTTTTTTTTTTTTTTTTTTTTTTTTTTATACAAGCTTTGCTTTTCTTGTGGATCTCTCCTTTTCCCTAAAATATCATTCGAACTTCATTATAATGCAATTACTATTCTACATTTCTTTCATGAAAATATTGCATGTAATTTTATTTTATAATAATTTTGTTTAAACTATTTTTGTAATGGTAGAAATGTATTCAAATGTTACATGAATTTCTCAAATCTATACTGCTGTGCAATGATGGTATTTTTTAAAATTTGTATTTTGTTGGAAATTGATATGAATTTAAAGTCGAAGTCAAAGTCACACACGAATGCCCTATTGATGTTTTCTGTTTTTAATTGTTTTTATTCAAAAATTATTATTGTGTAATTTAAGGAATCTATTCATGGGTATGACATATATTCATTAAATATTAGGTAAACACAGATTATTTTTGTTACAATGCTGGAATATTTTGGAGAGAAGCATAAACAAACTCTCCGTTGAAGATTAAAGCAAAATGACTGCATAATTCTAATGTGTAAGCTGAAAGTAAAGTAAACAATAAGAGTTATAAATTGTATTGTGATTTATTATGCAATGGGTCAATATTATTTATTTATTATTTTTTTATTTTGTTATTTTTTATGAAATAGGCTATCTATAGTTATTTTGATAATATTCTTTGACGCATTATATAACACCATATTATTTTGATGAATTGTTGAAATACATCATGATTTTGCAATAAGGACTATATACTTCTAAGTTAAAGTCATGCATGTGCAATGCATATGCATTACTTTCTAATTTAGTTATTTACAAAGTTATTACAAAAACCAAGAATAATACCTCCACGGTATAATTCAGCAGGCGCGTATGTTATAAATTTAGTGGAGTTTTGATAGGTAAGCCTAAACGAGAATTTAAGAGGCTCCAAACTGGAGGGCTCGAATTGGAAACTGCCCAAAATAAGTTTGAAACTTTCATTTCTTTAATGTTTCTTGTCCAATATAGTTCAATAGACCAGTTTACTAACATATTCAAATGTTATGCATATTTTTTCCTGGCGACATAGTAACAAGGTATTCAAACATCCTGTAATAAAGCAATGAACTACATTACATGGAATCCAGTTTGCATACATTGGTTGTTGCTATGTCGGGCAAGCCTCTGTCAAGCTTTCAGGTTGTGAAGATCAACCTTTGTTATAAAAGTATGCATAAAATTTGAATATGTTAGTAAACTGGTCTATTGAAATGAGATACCCCAACACTATGCCCATAAATATTTTTGGGGAAGGGGCACCCGCCGGGGGCAAAATTATGGATACGCCACTAACGAAAGATGATAGTTGAGGGTGAAGTGGCTGGCTGATGAGGTTTATAATTGGACAAAATTACTCTTGTTTCATAGGCAGTATGTAATTATTTTATTGTATCGATAGAACAAGCACTGTTTAGCTGAAACGCATGACTGATAATTGATCATTCTGTCAGGTTTGGTCGGGTTACGAACTTTCTCGCTTCAACAACCCTGGACTTGTGTGCAACAGTTTAAAAGATTGGAATTTATTGTTTATAAGTGGCGCAGTCGGTCAAGTCAAATTTATATAGGCCTACCCTTTATAGTCAAATGAAGACAAAAAGACCTGCAATCAACGAGGTTATAGTTAAAAAGATAATCGGATGTTCATAATCCCATAGTCTGCGAGTGGTCAGTGTTGTGCATAGCTAGCGGAGTTCCGTTTTGCCCGATCAAACTTATTCCGTTTTTGTGGCTTCGGCGGGCTTTCTTTTTATATGTTTGCCAGGAGGATTTACTCCACGGATTTTGTTGGTTTACCATAAGCCTACAAGGTGCTATCTGAATTTAGTATATACAGGGATGATAAGTAAGCTCCATACTGATACTGGATTTGGCTGGATATAGGAAGTCTTCCGATAAAGTCACATACGTCTGAATCTTACTAGTGAGTATATGCTTTTTTGTAGTAATATATATATAGCTATAGAGTGATGTATCTGTTGTTATATGCCTACATGTACATGACTAGTCCAAAATATTTGTTAGTATTATTGTTTAAGATTACTATGTTGAACTCTATATAGGCCTATACTTTGTTATTTTGCCTTCGAACATGCTAATTATATACCGTATGTGTGAGCCCTATATACACATAAATGGAAAGTAATAATCAGTATGACAAAATATCCCGTTCACTTTCCCAACCAAAACGGTATAATATTTCCTGTAATTTTAACGAACTTTCTATTGCTGTGTATTTTCTTCATTCAGTGCGCAGATGGTGTAACGTATGATGCATGACGGCTAAAAATATTTTCACAACTTCATACAGACAATAACACATGGCCCATTTTAGTCCTATACATTTCTTATCACACAATTTTCTCCCTATTTCTAAAAAAATAAATATCATTGTTCGTATGCAAGACCACCAAAAATAATGCACTCAGTCGTCCATCTACTCACAAACATAATACGTGAGCGTGCATTCCAACATTTTGTTTGTAAAGAAACATAAACGTAGCGGGATTTATTGTTCTGAAACTGATTTCGAAACGATTTCACGGATTTTAAGAAAATAATAGAGAAAGGAACACAGTCAATGAGTCAAAAGTCAAAATCTATCCTGATTTAGCTATTAAAAAAAATCATATACATGTATAATTTGTTGGGGGCATATCAGGTAAACGCTGCTGATACTAAATAGGCCCATCGAGGATTTCCTCCATGATAGGCCTATACCAGGAAAATAATACCGTAAATGAACCAAGCAGAATTCGAGTATAAAGATCAATGTAAATTATATACGAAATACTGTATGTGTGAAATGATGGAGTATAATTTTATTATCTCCGACATATAATAAAAGGAATTTTTTTTTCGACAGTATTATAATTTAGTCAATGATGAAGGACACAGAAAGTTCAGAAAGTTATATAGGATAATATAGAGGAATCTGGAAATGGATTAAAATAACAGTATTGCTTTGAGAGAAAATATGCCCTAAACAAATCATGTTATTATTGTGCGTGAAATAGAAATGTATTCCAAAAGGTAATAATGAAATAATAATAACATTTTGAGAAGGGGGGGTTCCGGTGCATGGGAGGGGCTTCATAACAGAGCCCTGAGGAAGACCAGCTTGTTTTAATGTCACTGTATTTTGTATATATATATATATATTATATAGAAATTTGTATCCGTAAATTTTTCCATATTTGTATTATGATGTTCGATTTAATTATGCCATGTTATATTTTCCTATGCTTGCATTGCAATTGTACGTTTGATTGGTTTTGTTCTTATGTTGATCAGGCTACTCTGTCTAAATATTCGAGAATAAGTAAATAAATAAATAAATAAATAAATAAGTGTAAAGTTTTGTACATTCGTACAGCATCTCCTGCAAAGGTTCTCTCATTCGAAAACAGTGGAAAATGTTTGAAGGGGGCACACAATATTATGTGTATTTATGGCAGTTTATGCCGGTGGCGCACCCCTGGATCTGCTAGTCGTTCAAATGTCATCGTTTGATTCATTCATAGTTTAAGATATCAGATTTACATTTTATTTTAGAAAACTCTCGCGCCTTGAAAGTCATTCATCATCAGACGTAGCACATGCTAGAAACAACAGCTGATGACTGAGTTTCAGACTGGCAAAAAGGGGGTGACTTGCACTTGCGATTATACATTCATGATTAGGGTGTGTTCAATGTCCAGTTTCAAATTTATACCCCAACATGAATCATGATACAAAACGCAATTACAAAACGCTGATATAAAGAGAAACAAAGTGTGTGTTCATTGTCCCCCATCCCCGGTCGTAGAAGTAAACTTGTTTCAAATCTCGATTCGGAGGAAAATTAAAAAAGATGCGTTTTGAAACACAATAAGCTTCAATGTTACGACCTTGAGCATCGCGATTGGAACGAAATGCGACACTGAACAGGATTGCGTTTTCAAACGAGTTTAGATGTGCTCTCGCAGTGGAAGCTTCCGGTGTAAGTGAAAAAGGAGAGGATGTTTGTTTTTTGAGAGCGGGGAATTTAAAGACGATGGAAATATAAATCAGCTTTAAATTTTTGACATTGAACGGTGCACCGCTGATCGCATTTGTGTTTGTGTTTTGCAATTGCGTTTTGTATCATGATTCATGTTGGCGTATAAATTTGAAACTGGACATTGAACACACCCTAAGACAGTCATGAAGAGGCTGAAAATACGATTTAATGATCCTCATATGATCTGGGGTCCAGTGACTGTGTCTGTTGGTAATTAGTGCAGGTGCTCCTTACACGATATCCGCATTTAGATTTTACAGATCTTTTCAGACACATGTTCTACTTTAATAAAAAAAAATACTCTTTTAAAAATCATTACTAAAAAACATTACTATTTTTGTCAATATTTTGTAGAAAATTTATCACAAATAAAGCAAAAATGCCAGGAGATATGTACATGAATCGATAGGGCCTACAGTAATCATGACGGGTAATATGCTATAAAGCAAATAATATTGAATAAAAATAACCTGGTTGAGAACATATACATTATTGTTATTTGATGTTACCTCTTCTTGGAAACATATTTTTACATATCAATTCTAGTTGTAAACTTAAGAGGAAGAGGGCGCTATCACTCTACGCAAATCAAACGCTGCCATAGACATTTTGTATTTTGCACAGTTTTTTCACTTTGTTTTCTTGATTATGGCGAGCAACTACCTTTTCAAAGAAATGATCAACTTGAATAATTACGCTAAGAGTCTTTTTTTTTTCAAAAATAGGAATAACTTACTGCAAAGGGGAAAAAAAGTCCTGTCACTTGTGTCAATTCGAAATCCTAATCAGATCAAATTCCTGTACAATATGGCCAATTTTGCTCTCAAAATAGCTCATACGCCACATAATTATCTTCCTTGATAACGCATAATTATATAACAGCTTAATGATCAAGCCGTTTTTAAAAGCTTGAATTCTCACCTTTCCAGAGATGGTAAATTCATTTCGATTGGTTAAGAAAAAGTCCTGTCACTTTGAACATTATCACAATAGAATCTTTACTCGATGGGTCGATATTTCCGCATATCACATGCATATCGCATGTGGACGGCGTCTTCGCAAGAGGTGACAAGATCACTACTTATATCAATAATCGTTTGGAACATCAATCTATGTGAAATAAAGATTCTGATTACAACTTCATCACAATAATGTTATAAGCTTGCCCAAATGTGTATTTCCTCCATCTGGTCTGGAGAATCTATTAACTAACAACATGATAAAAGTTCATTAATTTCTTTCATCTCCATGTACGAGTAGATTGCTGAACAGAACGGATAATACCATTCCAGCTGCAGGGAAGTCTTCTTAAGCGAGTTTTTGTGAGCTAATTTATTATTGCAGCCAGCTGTATAGATTTCTACGCTTGTCAGTCGTATTTCCAACGTCGCTTCGTTGCGTCTGGCCTCTTAGATAATGGACGCGCCTTGTTTAATTACGATATAATGCCGCACATTGGTATACGTTAACTTTACATTTAGAGTAGAATTGATATGAATCTCTTCCTTGATTGGAAGGGAATAACTTACTGCAAAGGGTTTTAGAAGATGACATATGAATTATAAATGATTATGATGGATATTTACACTACTGCATGGTCAATAGTTTGAGTACACCTGCTGTCAGTTACGTTCAGATCATTTTCATGTCCAGCAGTTCAGTCCAATCATTGCTAAAATGCAAAAAAACAAAAAACAACAACAAAAACAAACAAACAAACAAACAAAAAAATTATGCAAACGATATATTCAATGAATAGGCCTATACATCACGCCTCTTTGGAATTCAGAAATTGGTCGAAACATACAGCAACAACAAAAACAAAAAAAAAAGTGCAAAAACATTATATTGCACTACTTTATTCAATTTTGGAAGAAATGGAATATCTCCGTCAATAATAGGGCAAGTCCACGCTATTTGTTCCCAAGGTGGTGATTTTTCGACTTTTTGACCATTTTTGTGTCAAGTGTGTCAGTGGGTTTATAAAGGTATACCTAATGTGTCATATATCACCATAAACTTAATGCAAATGAGGTCAAAAGGTGATTTCAAGGTCTTAATTTTATTACGTCAAAAGGCTCATTAATATTCAAGAAAAAAAATAATAAAATGCTTTAAAATTGCTATTTTCAACCATTTAAAAAAGAGATTTCTCATAAGATTACAACCAAAAAGTATGTATTTTATGTTTTTGTATTTTCCTGGCTCACTCTGGTGAAAATATGACGGACCTAGCAAATAGCTTTCCATATTTTTAGACTTAAAACATTCAGGTCTCAGAAATTGTCTCATAAAAGTTACTGAGCTGATGTGAAATCATGCATTTTTATTACTCACCCTCCCATGCCTACCTTTAGAAATGAAGTGTTTTTTACATTTGTGTTTTGTATTATGTTTCTTTTGTTTTATCAGAGAGATTTTTTAAACAAAAGATGCTACTACGCCTTAGCTACACCAATTGTTTAATGAAAAATATTATAGGGAATAATTGTCCCGTGTGTTACATGTCCCATGTGTTACACTACATATTTTTTTTAACTTGAACTTGCCAGAAAACTCGAAGTTGTATTAGTTAGAATATGTCCTTACAATGTTTATTACATGTTTTAAGAGGATAAGACTATGCAAGTTTAGATCCACTTTTTTAATTCAGAGTTATATGTGAACAAAGTCAAAATTTGAAAACACCATTTTTTCTGGTCCCATGTGTTACGGACGAATTAATGATCATAAATTAATTATGAATATTGAGTTATTTCAACAATTTTTTATGCTTTAGTTGAAGATTCTTAGTACCTTCAAGAAAATACCTAAGGATTGAGATTTCATTTAATATATTTCAAACAAGCCCTATTTTGGCTCTGATTGTCCCGTTTGTTACGATGCAAAATAGCTTGGACTTGCCCTAAATAATATTATCAAAGTGAAATTTTGCTGCCTGGATCCGCGCATGGAGCAAATGTCATGTCGCCGATTATTCTTGATTTTGAAAAGAGCATTATTATCTGATCTATAAAAACATGTACATATTAATTTCTTTTACACGTATATTACAATAAAGTATTATGTATGCGGTATTGAAACAATGATTTTATTTCAATACGTCGATCAGATAATCAAGGAATCGCACTCGAACATTCGGGCATCTAGTATCAAATCTACAGCTACGGATTGTAGACTAATTGTTTATAGTCAGGAAGGGTTTTATGTTCTAATTTCTATCCATTAACACGACAATTTCTAGCCGATTCATTTTTTCAAGTGACCTCATATTCTAATTAATTCATCTCGAAAGTGATTTATCGTTTCCCGGTTTTGTTCAAAGCCGGGGTTTTGTTTTGGTAGAAATCTAAAAATACATATAAACTTTCAAGGTGTGAATTTAGTGAGAGACAAAATGAATTGAAAGATTATATGCGATAAAACATACATCGCTAGATAAGTGAGATCTAAAAATCATAATTGTGCATAATATTTTTCATAAAAAAGTCGGGGTCCCAGCTAAATAAGCTACATTTTCCTTTCGATAATTATTAAGAAACTTTATAGAGGCATGGATGGGGAGGAAAATTTCACGATAATATCTTTCAAAGGGCGATTCTTTGAAAAGTGAACCTTTTTTGGAAAAAATAAAGTTTGTCCTTTTTGTTTTTAAGCTGCACATTCATATAGAGCATTGTCTGAAGTTCTATGAAATGCATTTGTTATCTTAATTTTACAAATTTTTCATGCTCATTTGCATAAATTAACATGCAAAAAATTTGAATAGAAAAATGGTAAGTAAAATATCATTGTTTGACCTGACTGATTGTATATGCTCTGTCTCCTACTTGATTATTGTCATTTATACCCTTTCTTAACTTCATTCCTTTAAATTTAAATGAAAATAACGGTGTTGGAATTGATTGTTTTTAGATAATTAACTAAAGAAATTAATTGCCATCAAGATGTCCACACACGTTGACCCAAAACACGGACAAAGTTTAACGCCCCCCGAAAACCATGGTCTTTATTTATTACAATTTTTCTTCCAAAGCTTAGATTAATGTGCCTTGCATCTCACCAAATATGAAGCCATGATAGCGTTTAATTTAATATTAATTAACTTTGAAATTGGGTCACAACACGGTTGACCCACGGCACATTTGTGTTGTGACCAACTATGGTCATGCCTTAAAAAAGGGACCAGGTCTACTATTCGGCCCATTCCTTTGAAAAAGTGAAACCTTTCGGGGACAAAGAAAAATTTTTTGCTTTTTGATTTATAAAGCTGCTATTCAATAGAAGCAATTCTGGGTTTCAGAACTTGATGTTTTTTGGTGATTTTTGCAAGTTCATTATCATATGCATAAATTAACATAAATGATAATTAAATGAAAACGGAAATAAAATATAATTTTTATTTTAACCTGACTGGATTGATTATTGCTGACTTCCCTTACTTGGATTACTGTCATATATTATTATTTACTCGTATTCCTTTAATTCTAACCAAAAAAAAAATTAATGTTGTTAATTGATTATATTAAGATAATCAAACCCTGGAAATTATGCCCTCAAAATGTCACACACAAGTAATCAGAAAACACAAAAAGTTTATGCTCCGTCTTACCATGGCTCTGGTATTATAATATTATATCTTCAAAGCTAGATTTAATGTACCTTGGCATCTCACTAATATGAATCCATGACAAGTTTTAATTGATTATTAATTAGCAAAACAAAATGGTCACATACGTGAACCCGTGGGTGGGGGCGGTCATAATTTCTGATTTATTTTCACTTTCATTGCCTCAAATTAATTTATTTTGCATTATTATGCCTCCAAAATGGTTCTGCAATAATTTTTGCACAAACAACAAATAAAACAACAAAAAGAACAAACAACACAACAAAACAAAAGCGTCAAAAAAAAAACAAGGAAATACATAGAATTTCATAAACAATGAATACACAAGGAATTTAGTTTTCGATATCAAATATTTTTCCTAAGTACAATGTTAGGATCCTATAAAGATTATGCAAACACAAAATTAGCATTCCAGAAGCTTAGTTTGTCAATATAGAACAAAAATGATGACTTTATGCAATGCGTAAATTGATAATTAATTATATAAAAATAATTATTATTATTATGGGAAATTAACAGTGCTTTCTTGTAGTTTATATCACACACTACCATTCGTGGCAAATTTTCGGCGCGCTCGCGCGATCAACAGCCAAGTTCTTATTACGGGGCATCTGCCCCCCCCCTCCTACCGCCTCCCAGGTATTGACGCTACCAAACACCCCATTGACCTGACTAGGTGAGTTCATAAAAAATTTTACCACAGCGGATATAGTAATTGCTCAAAATGTACATTTATTGCATAATACATAATATATTCATTTTCTGTGCAATTTGCCATAGGTCACACACGTGACCCACTAAAATGTCACACACGTGACCCGACATCACGATATAGATTAATAGATAAAAAAGAAATTTCAGAGATGACTCCTATCCAGTGGTATTTTTTGGTTAACAGGTCCATAATGCATATCTCAGTCACAGCAATAAGAACATTTCATTATTTTAAAACTCACAGGAATTTCAAAATGAAATTGAACTTTCAAAATCATGCCGTTCTGTGAAGTCACACACGTGACCCACTTCTTTTGACCTGTGACCTTGAACACGCATACTGTAAATATCAAAAAATATTTACAAATGATAGCCAACAAAATATATTAGCATGATATAAACATTAAATCAGTATATTTTTAAAATTGTTAGAGTTATAGCCAATTAAAGTCAAGATTTTGCATAATTTCGGTCACACACGTGACCAAGAATGGTCCCAAACCTTTGTGATAAAGGACTCATCCGGGCTGGAGTTTGCTTTATAAGAAAAATAAAGTAAAATCGAAAAAGCACAACACTGAAAATTTCATCAAAATCGGA